>APFE031139963.1:2882-114756 GCA_000404065.3 Pinus taeda
ATACCAAACCCCTTCATTCCATTCACATACCTTAGAATCTTCTTGGCTGCCTGCCAATGAGTCTCTTTCGGTCTTTCCATAAATCTGGAGATTAAACTCACAGCGTGCATAATGTCTGGCCTAGTTGCAGTCAAGTACATGAGGCTGCCAACTATGCTCTTGTACAATTTTGGATCAAAATCTTTGCTGCTGTCTTCTTTGGTCAATTTCAGCCCCATTACTGTTGGAGTCACAGCTGCTTTGCTGTTCTGCATGTTAAATCTCTTCAACACAGCTTCTACATATTTATCTTGGGAAATAAAAACACCATTTTCACTTTGGTCTACTTCAATTCCAAGAAAATATCTTAAGAAGCCCAAGTCAGTCATTTCAAATTCACTTTTCATGACTGCTTTAAAATCAGCAATGAGAGAAGCATCATTGCTAGTAAAAATCAGATCATCTACATATAAAACAACAATAATAATCTTACCGTCATTCTCCTTTATGTAAAGTGTGGGTTCACCATCACACTTGTCAAACCCATTCTCAATAAGATAAGCATCTATTCTGCTGTACCATGCTCTTGGAGCTTGCTTCAGCCCATAAAGAGCCTTTTTCAGTTTGCAAACTTTATGCTCTTGGCTAGCAACTTCATAACCTGGAGGTTGTTCAACATAAACCTCTTCTTTTAACACTCCATTCAGGAATGCAGATTTAACATCCATCTGATAAATCTTCCATTTGTGTTGTGTTGCAATAGACAACATTTTTCTGACTGTTTCCATCCTTGCTACTGGTGCAAAGGTTTCATCATAGTCTTTGCCTTGTTGCTGCTTGTAGCCTTTCACAGCAAGTCTTGCTTTGTACCTGTCAATCTTGCCTTCAGCATTGCTTTTGGTCTTATAGACCCACTTAACTCCAATGGCATCTTTGCCTTTAGGGAGGTCCACTAACTCCCATGTTTTACTCCTTTTAATTGCACCAATTTCTTCATTCATTGCTTCAATCCACTTATGTTCATTTACAGCATCTTCAAAAAGAATTGGGTCATCAACATGACAATACAAAGCGAATAATGAATTCAGACCGGTATTGTTACTTACCTCTCCTTGTTCATAAATCTCATTCAAATTTATGAATCTTGGTCTTCTTGGTGTGCTTGAGGTTCCATCCGAACTTGAGGGTATTTCTGATCCCTATGGTGTGCTTGAAGAAGCACTTCCTTGACTTCTTAAGGCTGTTCGAATTCCAGCTTGTGGTGTGGTTTGTTGTACTTGCTGTGGTGGAGGAGGAGCCACCAAGGAAGGATTATTTGCTGCCGTCTCTTCCTGTTCTTCTTCATGAGACACAATCGTCTTCACATTCACTATCTTCTCTAAGCTTCCATCCCAAACTTCATCTTCAATGAACTGCACATCTCTACTTACAATCAATTTCTTAGTGGATGGATTATAGAGTTTGTATGCTTTTGACTCATCACAATAGCCAATCAATACACACTTCTCCCCCTTACTATCAAGCTTTTTCCTTAGCTGATCCGGTACATGTGCATAAGCTACACAGTCGAATACTCTCATGTGAGTGATAGTTTTCTTTTGATCACTCCATGCTTCTTCTGGTATTTTATTCATGAAAGCTTTAGTTGGGCATCTATTCAAGATGTAAACTGCGCAAGTGACAGCTTCTGCCCAATACTCATACGGCAAGTGTTTTGCCTTTAGCATACTTCTGACCATGTCAAGAATGGTCATATTCTTTCTTTCGGCAACACCGTTTTGATGAGGTGTATACCGTGCGGTGAACTGCTTTTGTATGCCATTCTCTCTGCAAAAACGCAGAAATTGTTTGGAGATGTACTCTCCTCCTCTATCTGTTTTGAGCACTTTGATATAATGCCCACACTGTTTCTCAACAAGAGTTTTGAAGTGGCGGAATTTCTCAAACACTTCACTCTTCTATTTCAACATATACACCCATGTATTTCTGATGTAATCATCAATGAAAGTTAAAACATATCTATTTCCAGAAAATGATGGTATTTGCATCGGTCCACACACATCAGAGTGAACAATTTCCAATGGTGATTTTTCCCTTATACTCTTTCCTACTGGAAAGCTTTCTTTGTGTTGCTTACCTAAGATGCAGCCTTCACAAAGGTTGTCCGGTTTTTCAATCAATGGCAATCCCTTTACCATTCCCTTTCTGTGAAACAGATTCAAGCCTCCGAAATTGAGATGTCCAAATCTCAAGTGTCATAACCAATTCTCATCTCTCACTTGTTCCTGAAAAACTTCTTGTGTTACAGCCGCAATAGTTCTTCCTTCCTTCAAATCTGCCCTGAGTTTGAGAGGAAACATTCTATTGCTAGTCATCTGCACCTGTGCAATGATCTTCTTACTTGGAGGTATATCTGTGATTGTACACATATCATCTTTGAAGAACACGTTGTAACCTTTGTCAATGAGCTGCCCAATGCTCAAAAGATTACATTTTAGGCCAGGTACATAATATACCTCTGGCACAAACATCTGCTCTCCATTTCTTGCTCGGATACTGACGCTGCCTTTACCCTTGACAGCTATCTTACTATCAGTCCCTGTTGTTACTTCAGATTTCACATCTTCATCCAGATTGGCAAACATTGCAATATTTCCAGTCATGTGATTACTACAACCTGAGTCTAAGAACCAAACATCTTCTTGTTTGTCTTGTGCAATGTTACATGTTAACAGCACATTCTTTGAATTCTTATTTTCTTCATTTGCAAAATTAACATTCTGCCTACTATTCATGTCATTTTGTTTCTTCCTACATTCATTGGCATAGTGCCCAAATTTCTTACAATAATGACATTGGACTTGGGATTTGTCATACCTTTGTCCATGAGCTTGTTGTTTGCTTGAACCTTCATCTTGTTTCTGATTGCAGCTCCTTTCGCTTGTGCTTGCAGGATAAAATCTGCCTCTGTTTTGGCTTCTTCCATGACCTCTGTTATTTGCTCTGCCTCGGCCTCTTCTTTGGCTGAAAGACATCTGAGTCTTGAATGCTTGCTCAAGAGAGGAATCTGTTCCTCTACTCAGTCTGTGTTCATGAGACATAAGAGAAGCACTGAGTTCATCTACCGTGAACTGTGAGAGATCTTTTGTTTCTTCTATTGCTACTACAATAGCTTCAAATCTTGAGGGTAAACTTCTCAAGATCTTCTCTACGACCCTTCTTTCTTCAAGGATTTCACCATGAGATCTAATCTGGGTTATCAACCCAATAACTTGAGTGAAGAATGAATCTATTGTATCAGATTCCTTCATGCTGAGTGTTTCAAAGTCTCTCCTCAACATCTGCAACTTTGCAGTCTTCACCTTCTCCATGCCTTGATAGGCAGTCTTGAGAGTATCCCACGCTTCTTTGGACTTTGTTGCTGCTGCAATCCGTGGAAAGATACTTTCATGTACTGATTGGAAGAGTAAAAAGAGGGCTTTAGCATCCTTCTTCTTGTCACTCTTCAGCTGGTCTCTTTCTACTGCTGTCAAAGCAGCCAGTGCTGTTGCATCTGCAGGTTCAGCATAGCCAGTTTCAACCAGCTCCCATATTCCTTGAGAAGCAAACAATGCTTTCATTTTTATGGACCAATCACTGTGATTTTTCCCATTGAACTGTGGCAGTTGGGAATTTGTCAAACCTGTTCCAGCATCTGCCATCTTAAAAGAAAAAGATGCTGACTGTAAAATTAAAAAAACAGGCAAAAAATTTCTCTGCTGGAAAAATCTGCTCACTGAACTTCTTACAGCTCCTACAGTGAAAAACAAACTCTGTTTTTGACTCACTGAGTGCCTAGACTAGCTCTGATACCATGTTGGAATTTTATAGTGATTTCAAACACAAAAGACCAGAAGACAACGCTCTGATACCATGTTGGAATTTCTGGGCATTCCGAACAAAAAGAAACAGAACAGAACAATGCTCTGTTTTTACACAGCGAAAACAGAAAAAAAATCGCTTTGCTGAAACTGGTGTTTCAGCAACGTAACCGCTTTGCTGAAACAGGTGTTTCAGCAACGTAAAAATTTCGTCAGTTGCTGAACGTGGTGTTTCAGCAACAGTGTTTTTTGACGCAAAACTATTTTCGACTTACGGTGTTTTAGCAATGCGATTTTGACGCTAAGTCATTTTATGGGCATAAAAAATTACTTAGAGTAAAATCAAAGTGTTTTTAACACTTGGTGTAACAGTAACTAAATATCAGTAAAACAGTAAACTGATGAACTGTAAACTTGTATTTATGAACAATAAGCAAGCTGATATAAAAAACTTAGCTGTTACAAAAGAGGAACGCTTCAGTTCCAGAAATCGATTTTCTATCTCAGAAAATCGCAGGTTCAGCACTGCTGTGCAATTACAGAAGAGACACACGTTCTTCTAACCTTTACTCAAAAACAGAACTGCTGTTCAGAAATTACAGAAAACAGAACTGCTGTTCTTTTCTGCTTACACTCATTCACTTCCTTGCTTAAAAAACAGAACTACTGTGCGCTTACATTTATAGGAAAAATAAAGATCTGAGTTAAACAATAAATTAAACAAAATATCTGCTGATCTCTATCTGCGTATTTATTGCAGAAGAGGCGGTGAGGCGGTGATGACCTTTTACAGCAAAAATAAAACGGCTGTCTGCAGGGGATTTAATTCTGCAAAAATCATGGAACTTTTCGGCACCGAACAATCTGAAATTAATTGCTGAAGATCAGATTTTGTTCTGCATTAATGTGATGCAGTTGGAATTAAATTCCAACATCGATGTCATCTTTTGAGTCGCAATTTTCTCGATTCTTTATAGTGTGGCATCCCTTGCTAACTAAAGTTTTTATGTGTTTGTTGATATTGACGGAGCAGACATGGAGACTATATACAACAGATAGAGCTTTAGAAATTATGGATCTCACATTGGAGGGCAGTTATTCCTCGGAGGAAGGGATTAGAGTGATTAAAATTGGCCTTCTGTGCACGCAAGCAGCTGCTGCGTTGCGGCCTTCGATGTTCCGGGTGGTGGCGATGCTGACAAGTGAGACCGAACATCTTCCTTCGCCCACACAGCCTGCTTTCGTAGATCTGGATAACGCCGGCGGGCCTCATAAATTGAAAAGTGGTAAAGTTAATGATGAGGACAAAACATCAAGCAGTACAGCAACTTCGTCTTCGACACCTTCCGTTATTCACTCTGTAGCTGCCGATCCTACATCCGGCTCTCTGGAGCCGAGGTGAAAATCCGACAATGTCTACGGCATTATGGTATCTTGTCAGACAGCATTATCTTCTCTGTCATGTTAGAATGGTTTTTCGGTGGGGAGGTTGTTGATATTTGTGTACGTTCTTCATAGAATGGGCTCAGCGAATTTAGGCTTTCAATCTTGAAAAGTGGTCATTGAGGAAGATATTTTGATTCAAAGCACCGCCTTATCGTGGGTCAATAAGTATTTCAGTTTTGTGGAAAAATAGTTGATATCAATGTTATTGTAAAAATATAAAATGGTAAGGTATGGTTTTATTTTTCCCATTTTAAAAAATCATATTTTATTGAGTGAATATATATTATAAAATTTTCACGATCATGTTAGCTATTAATTTCGATGGAAAATTACATTGAATATAGAATAAGTGAGTCTCTGAGAAAACAAATGTGATTTTTTAAAAATTTTCAAACTATTATATCTTTATGAGTTAAAAGATTGATATTATAATAATTATTTTAAAATAGGGATATATTCTAAATATATGAAGATAAAATATTTTAGGTTTTTAGTTTTTTATGTTATAATTCTTTTTTTTATTATAACATTTTGAAAATTTTCAATATTTTATCATTGTTTAATATGTTTATTAATATAGTTTATGTTATTATAATGATATAAATTAAATGACTAGTAAATGTTTATAAGCATTAATCTATGCTTAGCATCAAAACATTCATCCTATATACATCTCTATTAATTTGATTAAAAAAATTAACTAAAATTATATCTTTTCTTTTAAATTATTATTGTTATTTTAATAAAAAGAATAATATACCAACACATATATATTAAGAACATAAAAAATATTCTAATCATAGAAATTGACTCTCACTTTTACCAAAGAAATTCACTCTTTGTAAATAGTTGTTTTTACAATATCATGAATCAATAACCTTAGCTTAATCAATATGAGCCATATTAATATGAAAATTTCTTTAAATAAATAATTTGATTATAAGATAAATTAAATTAAAAAAAACATGACCTTAACTAAAAATAAATAAAATTCTAAAATATATATATGAAATTAAACATACCAATCAAAATTAAAACATTTTTAAATATAATTAAATTACATACCAATCAAAATAAATATTTTTCAAATAATTAAATATTACAATATACCATTTAAAAAAATCACATTTATTTTTATTAATATGTAAAATAATATTAATAAATTTATAGCAATTAAAACACATACATATATAGATTTTATATATTAATTTATTTTTATTCATATGTAAAATAATATTAATAAATTCATAGCAAAGTTATGGAGCTTTTTTGCCCTCCACACCAACCTCTAGTGCCCAAGGCTAGATGAAACATCTACCAACCCTCCCACGAAGTGGGTTCAGATTTCAAATTTTTCTTCTCAACAATAAACATACAATTTGCTAATAAAAATTAAATGAGTAAAGCTGTATATGTCTACCTCCACACCAAAATCTAGCATTTAATGCAGGCTGAAACAGCCATCAAGCTGCCTAGGTGGTCACCCCAGATTTCAAATTAAATGAGTGACACTGTATATGCCTACCTCCACACCAAAGTCTAGCGTGTCTATGCCTCTACCTCCACACCTAAATCTCTCCACACCAAAGTCTAGCGTGTATATGCCTACCTCCACACCTAAATCTAGCATTTAATGCAGCCGGAAACATCCATCAGGCCGCCTAGGTGGTCACCTCAGATTTCAAACTTTTCTTCTATGAATTAAATATACAGTGTGCAAATGAAATGAATAAAGACTATATATGTTTAAATCGCTGATATACTAAAATCGAAAATTAAAAATATACGACCCAACTCATTTAATATCAATTAACAAACTAATTATTTTCAAGATTTATACCTTAATTTACAAAACACTAAATATATTAATTTGTAAGTTGATCTCAAAGACCTGAATTTTTTAATCATAACATGATTGTTTAATAATAAAGATTAAAGTTTAAAATTCTTTCTAAACTTCTGGAATCTTCCAAGGCGTTACCTCCCCAATTTATGGCTACAGTTTTGTCCATTCAATGAATGTGGTTGCCAAAAATTTGAATACCATTTTCCAGCTCACATACAAGCACCTTTGTTCCAATATGTCGCTACTATTCGCACATGCTGACATAGATTTTTATGCCGAATCTGCCTTATTTCCATAGTTCGATGAGTTACGAACATCAGAAAATTTTGTTCCCATAGCCATGCCTGGTACAGAATTGTATCCATGCTTCGTGCAAGTCAAGTTACGAAAGGAACTTGGAACTTTCACCAGCTATAGATGGGTCCACACCCATTATCATATGTTAGAACTTAATAGGAAGTGAAAAGACACAAAACCATTTTGATTTGTTGTGTAGGCATATACATTAAATGCGGACAAATTCCATTTTCATCTTTTCCTTATATAGATAGTTAAATATCATGTCAACTAGCAAATTAAATATCGTGTCAACTAGCACTTTAGAAATGGAGCGGTTCACGATAGCACACAGTATGGCCACCCCCGCCAACGATATACATCAATCTCTCTCTCCCACCTTCGAATTATGCGATCACCGTTTCTGGAGCGTTGGCTTGAATTGATCGGCTGTAATCCTCATCATGGTATAGTTCTAAGTTTTTGTCTTGTAATTTTTGGTATTATTATTAACTTTTTTTTAATAATTTTAACAATAATACAATTTATTAATACAAATTAAAATTAAAATTTATTAAAAATGTTTTGGAAAATTTATTAATAATATTTAATAATAAAGTTTAATTTTTTTAAATAAAATTTATAATTATATATTAATATATTAAGGCATTAATAATATATTTATCTACATATTATGCTTAATGTAATATATTGATATATTAATAATGTATTTATCTTTGTTTTGAGAATGAATCACATCGGATGGTTTTAAAAGTCAACCAAACAACCAATTATGTGTTTAATCTAAGTAGTATCACAAACAATATAAATCTCAAAAGTCTTAAATCAAAAAATATACATAATATATTAATTTACACATTATGATCTTAACCTATATATTAAATTATCTCTCTCTCTCTCTCTCTCATGTCAGTCATGATTGACTCAGTCAATCATAGTGAACATGTACATCGTGTTCCCACATTATTAATGGAAGGCATTTTGTTGAACAGGCCTATAGTTAACCATACAAATCATGCCCAACATGTTAATAATCAACCAAAGTCAACCATATTTAACTATTGTTGAAAAATGTGCAACAGTAAATGTTAAATTTAGAATGTGCTAAAAATAGACCGGCTAAAAATAGCATGTCTAAAAATAGCAGTTTGGCCAGTGAGGTCATTGGCCACATTGGATAAGAGGTGAACTGCTAAAAATAGAAAATTCTAAAAATAGCATTTCTGGGTCCCTTCCTATTTATAGCAGTCCCTAGTCCATCTATACGAAGTACAATTAATTTTGGCCACATTGGATAAGAGGTGAACTGCTAAAAATAGAAAATTCTAAAAATAGCATTTCTGGGTCCCTTCCTATTTATAGCAGTCCCTAGTCCATCTATACGAAGTACAATTAATTTTGGTTTTAACAGCGATTTGAAATATTAATTAATTAATTCTCCATGAGTTAATTAGTTAGGGAAAAGCAAACATGAAGTCTTTGTGAGATCATGCAACTATTTTCTCCCTTGATTAAAGGAGATAAGGTTTAGTTCTATAATGAGAGAATCAGTTGACTTAGTTCTAACTAGTCAAGTGCAGTTAGATTATTTTAACAAGTTGTTAAAATAATAAAATATAGTTTGCTAATGCTTGCATGCATGTGACAACTATTATTTTAGATAACTGAGGATTCACTCATGGATAACTGTTGCATGTCAGTTCTATCAGAGACCCAGTTGAGATCAGATGTGGGACAATGTACTATCAGATGCTTGGATATTTCTAGTAAGTATTCCTTACATGGAGAAGGATTTATTATAGGAGATTGGAGGACTTGTGGCCTATATATTGAGGCCTAGGTAGTCCAAGATTTTCATCTTCTAATTGAAGATTATCAGAGTACAGAGAGAGTAGGATAGCTATTGAGCTGATTCTTTTTGTATTGTGAAGAGGATTTCCACTTGATTGATAATACATGGTTGGGGTTTTATGCTTGTTCTTTCCGATGGATATATCTTGTGTTATGTGTGATTATTTATCTTGATCAGTTTTGCATGTTTCTACTTGATGTTGCTCATGAATTCGATTATGCTTCCACTTAATATTTTGTAAAAGTAGAACAAGTATTATGCTTTAGAACATTGCATATATCGGTTTGTTCTATAGGTGAAATTTCTACATGGTATCAGAGCATAGGTGATCAAGCAAGAACATTATACTAACAAGAGAAATTCAAAGTTTATTATTCGGGACATAGATCTCAAGTTCTTATCACATCTATTTCATCAATGGCATTGTATGGTTTGAGGCTTGAGTATGCCCTTGATGGCAGCTCAAACTATATAGCTTGGAAGGATTGCATGGAGGCAGTTTTGGAAGATAATGGCCTTAAGGATTTCATTGATCAAGAAATTACTAAGCCTACTAACAAGACTGAGCAGGTGGAATGGAGGAAGTGTGTGGCTAGAGCTAGGAGAATTCTCTTGGAGGGAGTGCGAGATCACATTGTCTCGAGCCTCCATGGGAAGGAGACTCCGCATGCAATGTGGAAAACATTGAAAGATTTATATCAGAATAGCAGTGATTAGAGGAAGCTCGCACTGAAGGACAAACTTCGAAAGATCAATTGTGAAAGGGATGAGACGATCTCTATGTATCTGACCAAGTTCATCACATGCAGGGATGAGCTTGCAAGTGTAGGGGTCGTGACATCGGATGAGGATATGGTGAGTCTAGACTCCTTGGCCTTCCTAAGAGCTATCATAGCTACCAGGACTTGGTGAATGGAAGGGAGAAACTGCCAGATTGGGAACGACTATGGTCGGATTTGATGTAGGAGGAGATCAGACGGAGCACTAGAGGCAGTTCTTCATCCATGCATGATGAGGAGAACTATGCCTTAGTGAGTAAGCTGAAGAAGGGAAAGGAGAAGGTTTCTCTTTCCGAATCTAGTTCTTCCAATGATGGGAAGAAGGTTGACAAATCAAAACTGCAATGCTTTCGTTGTCATGAGGTGGGCCATTATGCTGCAAATTGAGTATGGAGGAAATCCAAGAAGGGATCCGGGGAAGGATCTGAAGGTGAGGCACTTGCTTCACAATTTGAGTTGGATTTCACACTCTTCACATGCATGATTTCATCCATGGTGGGAAGTGGTTGGCTTCTTAACAGTGGAGCTTCTTTCCACATGACCGGCGACAAGAGTTTGTTCAGTACTTTGGAGGAGAAAGATCTCCAGATACTCATAACGATGGGTAATGATGAGAAGTATAGTGTCTCAAGTGTAGGCATGGTTATTTTTCAGAGGGAGCATGGAGCTCACCTTACCTTGACCAATGTTAAGTATGTACCACGACTGAAGAGAAAGTTGGTGTCGATCGCGATGCTGGAAGGAAAAGGCTATGATGTAGTCTTTAGTAAAGGAAAGGTTTTCCTTAGACACATCATCACTGAACAGGTGAAGTAGATTGGTTCACAGGTCAAGAACCTGTATGCTCTTGAGGTTTAAGATGCATGCAAAGCCTTGAGCAGCAAGGCGACTGATGGAGGCTGAGAGGGAGGGTGTATTACCTCTCAACATGCATAGCCAGAAGAAGTCTCAGACGATTGTGGAGGAGCCACGACTGGTGCAACAGCTTCAGGAGGTTGTGGAGTAGCCATAACAGGGGAAGCTGAGTGGAGATCGAGTAGAGACATCTACTCATGCAGAGAGCTCCAGTAGGGGGAAGCTTCGATCCAGGTGGGCTAAGGGATCACATGCAGCCATACCTCTAGAAAGGAGGTGGGGCGATATAGAGTGATTGTCCCAAGGAGGAGGGGCAGGATCCTTGAGGTGCCCAACATCTTGGATGAGATCTTGCTACAGGAGCCCTAATGTGGAGTAGCAGGAACTGACTGATTGGGTAGAGACAGATGCAGATGGAGCGGCAGAGAGAGCGATAATGTAGGGAATCCCAGGACAACGCATAGCTAGCAGGTTGCAGTAATGCGGGAGGCACAAGTGTTTTGCACAGTGCTAGGTGGCACAGAGAGGTGTGCAATGGTGCGAGATGCATGGAGATGTTGCAGTAGCGCAGATGTCAGAGAGGGAGCACTTGTCAACAGCAAGTAGAGCTTCAACATTAGAGTATGTTCCTAGCCCAAGAGAGTGGTTAGTTAGGAGTGTTTTTGTTCCAAGTATTGTTGGAGCAAGTGGACCGGGTAGATGTGTTGCATGCAGAACATTCTAGAGTTATAGGATTGGGTTCGAGAGAAAGCCTTTCTTGTTGAGAGGGAGTGTTGAAAAATGTATAACAAGAAATGTTAAATTTAGAATGTGCTAAAAATAGACCGACTAAAATAGCATGTCTAAAAATAGCATGTCTAAAAATAGCAGTTTGGCTAGTGAGGTCATTGGCCACATTGGGTGAGAGGTGAAATTGTTAAAAATAGAAAGTTCTAAAAATAGCATTTCTGGGTCCCTTCCTATTTATAGTAGTCCCTACTCTATCTATAGGAAGTAAAATTAATTTTGGTCTTAACATCAATTTGAAATATTAATTAATTAATTCTCCATGAGTTAATTAGTTAAGGAAAAGCAAACTTGAAGTCTTTGTGAGATCATGTAACTATTTTTTCCGTTGATTAAAGGAGATAAGGTTCAGTTCTATAATGAGAGGATCAGTTGACTTAGTTCTAACTAGTCAAGTCTAGTTAGATTATTTTAACAAGTTGTTAAAATAATAAAATATAGTTTTTTAATGCTTGCATGCATGTGACAACTATTATTTTAGATAACTGAGGATTCACTCATGGATAACTATTGCATGTCAGTTATGTTAAAGATCCAGTTGAGATCAGATGTGGGACAATGTACTATCAGATGCTTGGATATTTCTAGTAAGTATTCCTTACATGGAGAAGGATCTATTATAGGAGATTGGAGGACTTGTGGCCTATATTGTGAGGCCTAGGTAGTCCATGATTTTCATATTTTGATTGAAGATCATTAGAGTACAGAGAGAGTAGGATAGCTATTGAGCTGATTCTTTTTGTATTGTGAAGAAGATTTCCACTTGATTGATAATACATGGTTGGGGTTTTATGTTGGTGCTTTCCCCTGGATATATCTTGTGTTATGTGTGATTATTTCTCTTGATGAGCTATGCATGTTTCTACTTGATGTTGCTCATGAATTCAATTATGCTTCTGCTTAATGTTTTGTAGAAGTAGAACAAGTATTATGTTTTAGCACATTGCATATATCGGTTTGTTGTACAGGTGAAATTTCTACAACTATAACCAACCATGGTTGAAATTAGTCAAACTTAGTCAACCATGGTAAAAGTTTAAAATATTTATTAATAATAAAAATTATAATAATAACAATAATTTTATAACTTTTTTCAATAGTATAACCATATTCAGCCATGATCGAATTAGTTCGACTATGGTCATCAATGGTCACCATGGCCTCCCATGCTTAACAACATGGTTAACCATAGTGAACATGGTCAACCATATTTATTTATAGTTAAACATTGACAACCATGACTAACAATGTTCACCCACAGTCACCACAATTTACCATAGACATCACAATGTGACAAACATTATTGGCCATATACAACAATGTTAAAAAATTAGCATTGCAATATCACAAAGATGTATCAATGTCACAAACTATGAAAAAAATGTGTCAATATTTATGTAAATAGATGTAGTTAAAAAGGTAATGAACTCAAGATATAGATTTGATGGACAATCCTACTTCTCGAGTAAAATTTTTATGATGAGTTTTTAATATTTCCCTTCTCATGACATTTGAATTTTATTTCTAGCCATCTTTAAATATCATGTATCATGTATTTTTGTTAACTTTTTGTTATGAATGTAAAAATACTTTTCTTGTTATCATAAAATAAGCATCAACCAAGTAATATCATAAATGTATATGTTTTATATTACCTTAAATGAAATAGATTTAGACATGTTTATTCCCAATTCCAAATTGGCCAATGATTTGGTGCAATTATGTATATCATTATTTACATAATTTCAAATATTTTACAAATTATGCTAAACCATTCTTGAAAAGTTTTCAAGTAGCTTGATCAAACCCATTAACTATATTGTATTTTGAATAAGAACAATAATTATTAGTTTTCAATTTGGTGAGCTAGACTTAAGGAGGACCTTAGAAATAATAAAATAAGTTTGAAGCAATTTTAACTAAAAATTTGGGAGGATTCTAACATTTTAAGCAATAATAATATGTAGGCATAGATTTTGAAGAAATTCATAATCTTTTGACAAGGAAAAAGAATATATATTTCGCGTAGACATGTTGACACCTAAAAGGCACAAATCTAGTTGTATTTAAATTCAAGTGTGAATGTATTGAAAGAATCATAGCCTTGGTAACCACAAATTTATGATTTTGATATCGAACCATAAAATAGATTTATCTTTTAATCAAACCAATAAATAAACCCATTTTATAAAAATTGAGACCTATCAACATTGTTACAACAATAAATAAACTACAAAAAACTCTCAAAATCAAACAAAAAATAACTATTTCACCTACATAAATAAGCATAGTCAATGTTTTATATTGAATACAAAAGGCCCATGGGTGTAGACATGTTGTGTGAGTCTCAACCTTTAAGCTTCAAGCATCAAGCTTTAATATTCACACTTTATGCTAGAGTGTGTGTAATGTAAGATCACATGGTGTGAATAAATATAGAAACAATATTCTTTTAATAAGTCCAAAGATACAATATGGATGAATCTATGCTTCTCTTGAAGCCTTATATAAAATTCCTAGTATTGTGGGTGTTCTCTAATGCAATACTTATCTTGGAGTCTCAACAAATAGAATTACTATTTTTTTATTTTTTATTTTATACAAATTTGTTTATATATGTATGTATGTATTTGGATGAGGTAAACTTTTAAGTCGCTGATCAAATTGACAACTTTAAAATCTAGGTAATTATGATTAGTGTTGTGCAAATTTTAAAATGGTCAATATTTGACAATTAAATTAAAAAAACATGGGTAAATACCCATCAAATTTAACCCTTACATGAACTTGATAACAAGGAAAGAAAACACATTCCAATTTAGAACAAAAGAAAATGACATGTTAAATGCATAACAATTCAATGTTTATGAAACAAGATCTTAAAATGTGGAAAAAACAATAATCACATATATTAATAATACATTAATCTGCACATTACCCTACACATTACCTTACACAATAATATACATGTTAACACATTGATAACATATTAAATATACATTAACAGATGTCACCTATGGTTGGATATGGTTAACATGAGCAACAAAGTCAATCATAGTCAACATCGACGCTAATATGACAAGAAACAACATTGTTCCCAACATGAAAAAAAACTAACAATATTGCAATGTGATGAACAATGAACCATAGTCAACTAGGTTAACCTAGGTTTACAATGTCTATTATACATTGATAACATATTGAATATACATTAATCTATAAATTAACACATGTAACCTATGATCGACCACCTATGTTTGATATGGTCGACTATAATTTACTTTGTCAACCATAGCTAACATGAGCAACAGAGTAAACCATATTCAACATGTGTGCCATGGAAAACAATAGTAACCATAGGCATTAATTTTAATATTGTTCCTAACATAAAAAACAATAAACAACTTTGCAATGTGATGAACAATAAACAACTTCACAATGTGAAAAACAAAAAAGAAAGATGTAATGTGATGAACAACAAACAACATCGCAATTGGAAAAAACAATGATGTCACAATGTGATGAACAAGAAATAATGTTTTGATTTGATAAACAAGAAATGACATCGCAATGTGATGAACAACAAACAATGTCATAATATAGTAAGCATGTCTGTTGGATTAATCACATCAATATTATTTTGTGGACGTTTTGAACCAACTAATGTGGTTCATCCTCAGGACAAAGGTGAAAAAATCCATAGATCCTAATGAATAAATATCAAGGATGCATCAGAGTCCAAAATTAGCCATTTGGAACTAGTTATATAATTAATAAATTAATATTTATGCATTTTTTTTAATTCTAATTAAAGAGTAGTTGTTATAAATTAGTCATTAATTATTTACATAAATATGACAACCACATTAATAAACTAAACTCAACCACAGTCAACTAGGTTGACCTGCTTCTACTAGGTTAACCATGGTTTACTAGGTTGACTTAGGTTGACCTACTTTGACATAGATTTAGTAGCTTTACCTAGGTTTAATAGGTTTACTGGGTTTACATGATTTACTAGGTAGACCAATGTTTATTAGGTTGACCTATGTCTAATAGGTTTACTATATTTAATAAGTTGACTTAAGTTACTAACTTAACCATGGTTTACTAGGTTGATCTAAGCTTGTAGGTTTTCCATGTAGACTTAGGTCTACGTCATTAACCTAGTTTGACATATGTTTCATATTTTTTCTAGGTTTAATATGTTTAATATGTTTATTAGGTTGACCTATGATAATGTTGATATTGTTGAAAATCCGCCAATAAAGTGGGTATCCTCAATATGAAGTCTCAACTAGAACTCACACCATTTGGAGTAGGAGCCCCAACTGGGAAATAAGTTTGGTTTCCATTACTCTTAGGGATTTACATTGGCTACAATCATTAACATAAGATATTATACAAACAATCTTTGAAAAAAGAAACTAAGTTAACATTGTGAGGCATACGATTGCAATGTATATAAGGTACTTTCACGACAAGGAAAGAAATAGTGAGCCTATAAAAGAAAAGTAACAATATCCTAAAAGAGACATAAAAGAGAATGGATAGAATCATTGATTAAACTATAAATTAGTTTACAAGATAACAATGAAAATAAAAGAAAATAACAAATCACACTAAACCAGATGCATACAAAAGCCAACGAAATAATTCATTTTCATTAGTATGTGTTAACATAAACATACACCACAAACAATGAAAGAATAGTCTTACAATCATTCACGACATATGCATGAATGTGCACTGGCTCTAAGAGCTTCATATATTAGGTTAAAGTCCCAAGATACATGATTACAATAATGCAGAACTAGCCGCAATAGTGGAACATTAAGTCACCACTTGCTCCTCCAAAGAAAGATTTTCTCTCCAATTCCAAACTAGAGAAGACAAGGTGAAAAGTCCAAAGTCCCTTCTCTTAAGCTATGAGGGTGTATTTATAACAAATGAGGTGACTCTTCGCATCCCATGTGACTCTTGACCTCCCTCATGAGTCTTGAGCTCCTAATATCACTTTTTGAATTCCTATGTGAGCTTTGAGCTTCTACATGACTTTAGAACTTTCTAGTGACCTTTCACATTCCATGTAGGACCTTTGGGCTTCCACACATTTTCTCACTTTTTTTGAAATTACATAATTACATTCCACAAGTGATGTGGAAAAATACATTGATACATACGACTTTTGTAATGACACTTTGAGAAGAAATGACTTGGTGAGGATGACATAAGATTTCATATTACATAAAGGTCAATCTCTTTTATTTGTTGTTGTGACTTTGAATTCTTCATGATGTATCTTTTCTTATTCTTCATCTCCACCCTCGAAAGGGTCTAGATGAGTGTTGGAACCTTCCAAGTCAGCGTGAGTTCTCATCTTCTTGTTTTGGCCAAGATTGTTTATGTCCTTCATGATGGTTTGTCCTTTTCCTTCTTCACAAGTGCTCTCTCTTAGCCTATATTTCATGAGTTCCCTTAAGAATCACCCTGCCATGTTAAGATGATAACACCCGCAAATGAATTCCACTCATGACAAGCCAACATCATTATGGAAATCATTTGTTCTAACTCGTCTTGCTCATGGAAAGTGTTGATTATGATAAGGTAATTTGCAAGGGATTTAATAAAAATAAGCTAATAATTGCATAGTTAAGGTCTATAAGATCCCAAGCATGATCACACTATCTTCTAGAACTACGTAATGTGAAATTAGAGAAGGCTTATTGAGGTCATGTGTAGTGGGGAAGTCCAGGAGACAAGTTGATGAGCTTGCTGATTAAGGATGCACAAAGCACAGTGCTCAAGGAAGAGGAGGTAGGGATTGCATAGTTGAGCTTCACAGAGACCGAGGGATGGCCTCAATATCTAATAGAACTATAAAATGCATAGTAGTGGGTAAGGGAGGAAATAATAGTACATGGTGATGGGTTTTAGTTAGCATGAGAGGTAGGACTAGCCACTGTAACTGTACAATGCATATTTATTGAGGAGGAGGTTCTAAGGATTGTGCAGTTGAGGGTTGTAGTGACCTAAAGGTGGCCTACTTCTCACTAAAAGTATGTAATGAACATTAGGAGGCTCACTTGGTGAAGGGTTTTCATAATTTGGAAAGTTAGGGTGACAAGGGAGGAAGGTTTGGGCACTGTAACTCAGTACTGCGCAATGCTTGAGGAGGAGGCTCAGAAGACTATGCAGTTGTACATTGAAAGAGTCTATAAGAGGCTCCACTATACATTATGATTGTATAGTGCACAAAGCAAGGGAAGACTGACTAGGACTACTTATTGGGCAAGTTTAACTGAGAGATCTCAGTGACTGATCACTAGGATCGCACAGTGCACAGTTGAGGGAGACTGTCCTCGTGGACTGTGTGGTGTATAGTTCCATAAGACAGAAGGTGCTTGAATGTGGCTTAGGACTGCACAATGCATAGTTAGAGGAGGTATAAAGGTTAATCCTTGATTAGGCAATTCTCGAGGACAGAGAGAACTCCGAAAATGAATTAGTGTGGGACTAGTGAGATAAAAAGGTAAGAGTGAAAGCATATCACATGACTTGAACACGATCACACACTCATAAATGATAAGCCACATGAAAAGGAGATAAAAAGTACCCAAAATTAACAAGTGTACTTTGAAATTACACTTGTCTCTGAGTCCAACAACTGAAACATAACTTTGTGATACTTAGTATACACAAGTGTTT
The DNA here is from genome assembly GCA_000404065.3 of Pinus taeda. Classification (NCBI taxonomy): domain Eukaryota; kingdom Viridiplantae; phylum Streptophyta; class Pinopsida; order Pinales; family Pinaceae; genus Pinus; species Pinus taeda. The sequence continues at coordinate 21,291 of APFE031139963.1, forward strand.
ACTGCAGCAATAAATTGCGCTAAGATATGGGAGAGTGTCTAATGCATATTCTTATGATATGTAAGATACTCTAATATGGATGAGTGCACTAGAGATGCCTCTAGTGGTGTGCTAAATTATGACACATGCAGGAGTGGAAACAATTAAAAGTGACACTTGTGATAGTAAGAATAATTTAAAACAACACTTGAAAAGGATAAAGGAAGAAAAAGTGACACATGGGAAAGATAAATAACGAAAAATCGGCACTTGCAAAAGTGAAATAAATAAAAAGTGAAAATCACGAATGTGAAAAAGACACTTTTGAAAAAAAATCATGCAAAAGCAACAGTTGATAAAATTGACTGGATGATGATACACTTGTAACTAGGAGTGAGAGAGACTATAAACTAGAATTGCACAATGCCCGTCCATAGTGATTGCATAGGTTGTTGTCCTTGTTCGCTGTGTAAGCATTGTCATCAGGGACTATGTAATGTCTGAGAGCTACACAATGTCTACCACTAAATACTATAGAATTACTATTACCAAAGCTTGTGCATGCACTATCTTCCAAGGTTGTGCAATGGTTGTCTTCAAAGGATGGATATGGACTTATAGGCTTGCTAGAATTAGGTGTGATTATGAAAGCATCAAAAGCTAAACATGTGTAAGCAAGTGGCTTCAATAGTTAGAATCTCATAAGAAGATTTGAACCCTTATAAAATCATTAACCACTCACAAAGTGACAATGAAAAACTTGAGGTGGCAGATCATAAGATCACAAGGAGGCTCCAAAATTAAAGTATATAAAAAAATTTGGACGATGTTTGTCACAACGAAAACACATGGCGACACACTAGAAGAACACCAACTTCTCTTTTAGGTCTAGATTTAGGCATATAATCTAGTCTTTCAGGAAGTATTGATTCACTATGTGAATTTCCTCATCTTCCACATTTATTTTAGTTATAGATGTAGTCTCTCCCATTTTGTTTCTTGGCTAGAGTAATTTACAAGGCTTGCCATATCTAATTGTTTCGATTTAGGAGAAGTATAGGATATATTCATGAGTTTAAGATCATCAAAATTTTAGTTCCATATCTAGTGTTTCGCCTCTATCAGCGGCCATGTTCAGCACCTCAACGGAATCACTACGGGAACACAAGCATTTCTTTTCTTATAGTGAGTCTGTTCAATACCACAACAAAGTTAGTTTCTTCATCTCTCTATGTAGGAAGCATCTCTCTTTTTTCACCATTTATTTTATTTTCAATAATCTCTTTAGAATTTTATCGTCATTTATATTTCAAAGGGTGGAAGAGCGATCCCGTCTTATTGAGAGAAGAAGAGGTTATTCACTCAGAGGTTGTTATAACCTATAAAATTAATATGTTCTCTTTTAGTTTTCTCCTTTCCCTTCTCTACTCAATTGGATTGACAAGTGAAACACCATTCAACTACCATACAGAGTCAAGGAATGAATATCTTAAAATGGATATGGGCATCGTGGTCATGCTTATAGCTTTCTATTTGAATGAATCATATTTTCCATTCAGAGATCATTTCCTTTAAAGCTATCAGACCCAAGTGAAGAAGAGGGACAAAAATTTAAACACACATTGATTTGTGTCAGAAATCCCTTTCAAAACTTTGCCACATTATTTCTTGAGCTAGAAAAGAGCAGTTTCCATGCATGGTCTTATTTAATATTTAAAACATGAAAGGAAAAACATGACATAACAAGAAAAGGAAAAACATGAAAAGTATCATGCAAGACAAAAACTAAGAGAACAAAGCGAAAGAAAATACTAGATGAGGAACAAAATGTAGGGTGAATGCAATGCATAGAAAAACTAAAATGCAACTAGACCTACTCCTAACCTAACCGACTAGAAGCTAAAGGATAAGTGAAGTGAAATCTCCAATGTAGCCACAAACGTTGCTCCCAATTTGCAAGTAGAAAACAATGTGAAAAAATAAATACATGATCGTGAATAATTTGCACAAAAAAATGAAGGTCTTTCCTACTGGTAGAAAAATGTGCCATAACAACTAACTTTAACCAATTTGCAACCTTACCTTTTTGATTAGAAAAACAATCATACAAACCTACTTTTTTTGTGAATGTATCTTGATCTGTGTCCTCATTCTTAGCAAACATAACGAAAGAATTAAACTTATTATTAATGACAAATCTTGCTAATTAAGATGTTTCCAGCCAATCATAAATTTAATCATGGAATTCGAAACAATCTTTTTGAAAACCCCAAAATTCTTGGGAGAATGAACTTCCAATTGGTGCATTCAAATTGTGGGGAGAATCTTGTAAATAAAATATAACCTAATCTCATTCACAAACCTTGTCACAATAGTGAGGACCTAACATAGCCATCAACAAAGGCTGAAGTGCTTCAATTGCTGACAAGTATCCGAACAGTGAAATGACAAATCATAAATATCAATGGGTTCAACAAGGTCAATCGATGTAAATCAACTACCATCAATTATACTAGTGGAAAAATGATTATTTAAATTACAATTTTTAGACCCAATGTTATGTTAAAATTGGTGCCTTGAAATACAAGATTCATGATTCCCGATAAGCTCCCTTTGTGTCCAATTCCATACCAGACATGTAATATGAAATCCTAGGGAATTAAAAACATTTGTTGGCCTTGTAAATATAGGAAATGAATTACTGACATAAGGTTAGAAGGATATGCCAAATAAAATCTAGTATCCATATCAACAGGAGGGTTCTTATTCACTAAATGATTCTAGCATTGAATGACATGCAAAAGGATTGATTTTTCTAGAGAAAAAATGATTAGCTTCAAAACATAAATACGAAGAATAAGGAGTTGATTACTCACGGAAGAGTTTGAGAGGAAGAGATATTTCAGGAAATGATGATCTATGTCTCGATAATTAGAATTGAATATTTAAAAGCTATGTATATCTATGAAAGGTACATGCTCCAATCTTGTATTTGATGTAAGGGATTTGCATAAATAATAATTAGACAAATAAGAACCATTAGCTCTATCTTGAATATTAATAAGATTGAATTCAAAACGCCATAAATCCTTCAAAAATGAACTTAGATCCAATGAAGTGAAGTTGAGGGAAGAGTTATGTGAGAGAATTCTAATCTGACCTAGTTCAAAGATCCTATTGGGATTGTGAGATCCTAACACAACCATCAACTGAAGTTGAAGCAAGTCAAAATCCTGGAACTTCCCTAAACTTTCAAATGTCGAATGATTTAAATTGTAAAGCATGATTAGATAATCCTTTATGTGAAGAAAAATATCATCAATTATTTTAACAATATTATTATTCATTAGATGGGAGTTGTTAAAATCAACAATTTCATCAGATGTCTCAACATCACCAAATATATTACCTGAATTGTAAGAAATATGTTCATTAATTTTTGCATCAACTCCCTCATTATGGGAAACCTTATCACTTTGTGTGGACTTAAAATTTAATTCATTAGAATGCAGATTAGAAGAACATGATATATCAATTGATTCATTACACACATATCCACATAAGGGCTAGTGAGATGAGGAAGAAATTCATGTGAGAAACTTATTTATGATTGGATCAAATTTGAGATCAAAGCTTTTCAAATACAAGTATTCCTATGAAAAGAAGATATCATCCAATATATTTGGGAACTCATCGCCATCCATGTCAGTGGAGTCATTGTCTTCAAGGTGATGGTTTCCCAAGAGTTTATTTTGGTTGAGGAATTCAATCCCACTTGACTGATTACCGAGATGTTGTGATTCTTGATAAAAAAAATAATGTAGAACCATCATTTTGACATAGAGGAATTTGAAAAATAAAAGAGATATTGAAAGTGTCTTCATCCTCTTGCTCCTCTACCTGTTGAATGTTACAACCTTGAACCTGATTACCATGTGAGCAAGAAAATTGAGAATTATAAGTATGTGGAGAAACTGTTGGTTGAGCAGTTTGTTTAAAAACATCAAGGTACAAAGAACCATGAGAAGTAAATGATAGAGGATGACAGGTATCCCTTGAAGAAATAATATTTTCGATCAAATCAAATTCATGATTAGGATTACACTCATTGATGTCATTTGAAGGAATCAACAGATCATTCGTCACCTCAGGCTCCATTAACTTACTACAACATTCCAAGTTTTCCTAGATATGATCTTGTCCATGGGAAGGAAATGAAGGTAGGATAAATGGATCAAGAATTTGATCTTTATATTTCACAACTACAACATTAGCACAAGAGACCACTTTATTTGGTAATGAAAAAGGAGTAGGAGAAGGAACAAAAGGGAGAGTTGGTTCCTACTCTAGAATTTGAGGTGTCTCATGATCAAAATAAGTTGGAAGAACCCAATCAGCTAAGAATTCAAATTGTGATTGTTTCAAGGAGACTTGAAACAAGTGCTAAAGTTTTTTATTCAAGAAAACACAATCCACATGTTATTCACGAAAGTCATAACATAGGTGAAGAAATCTATTAGGAAAATATTTTATTGATTCATCATATTTCATTCTAAGTTCATTAATCCTTTCATAAACATCTTCATAATCATACCTTCCAAAGGATTGGTGAAGCTCCTTGAAGAGTTATTCAAATGAATGAATGGAATTGACTGGTAAGGTATGAAACCATAGCTTAACTGGACCTTCGAATGTGAGGGTGAATAATTTACAAGAAACATCTTCACAATCCACTTCATGAAATCACAAAATTAAGAAATTGAGATGTATGCTCTACTATGGATGTTCCACCCTTGCAATAAAAATTCAATTGAGACAAGTCATAAATAAGTTCTACGAGGAGTGAAAGATTTTATCTGTTAGAAAAAAATCACGAGATTATGATTTGGTAACAAGCCATTTAAGATAAGATATTTAAACAGACTCAAGGAGATCATCTTATCATATGGCCCTCTTTCTAGCACCAACTGTTGAGAGTGTTGGAAATCTGCCAACAAAGGGGGTCTCCCCGGTTTGAAGTCTCAAATACACTTGACACTGTTGGAGTAGGATACCCAACTAGGAAATAAGGTTGTTTTCCATTACTCTTAGGGATTTTTCTTGGCTAAGATTATTAACATAAGATATTATGCAAACAATCTTTGAAACAAGAAAGTTAACATTGTGAGGCATACAATTGTAATCTATATAAGGTACTTTCATGACAAGGAAAGAGAGAGTGACCCTCTAGAATAAAAGTAATAGTATTATCTTAATAGAGACACATGAGCATGGAAAGAATCGTTGATTAACCTCCAAATTAGTTCAGAAGATAACAACGATGATAAAAGCAAATCATAATGCATATTCAATAAGATGCATACCAAAGCCAATGAAATAGTTCATTTTCCTTAGTACGTGTTAACATAAGCATACATTCAGCATAGAAAATAGTGAATTGAAAAAGGAATAGCATGTTTTCCATCCGTGGAGAGAGCTAGTAGAAAGGCTTGCTGGTGCACATCTGCGTGGGAGTTGCTGCTTCACCCATGTGAGGGCACTATATAGAATCCTCCCCATCCTCTGAACGCTCAAATGCATGTCGAAGGGATCCAAAAGGTGAGCTTATAATCCCATGGAAATTTCTGATCACAGGGACTGGTCCCCATCATAAATTGCAGTAAGTAATCGATACTCTGCAAAACGAAGCGAATTGACCCTCCAACCCTTCGACCACTAGAAGGTGCATGCTAGGGCAATTTGACCCTCCAATATTCTAACCCTCGTGGCTTCCACCGAATGTTAATGGGGCTTGACCGACTCTGCATATGTGCTGGGGTGAAGCACATAGAGAGGAACAATCATTTGAAGAACCAGCGAGAGGACGTGGTGGTTCAAGTGGTGATCGAGGACACGTGATGGGATTTCAGAAAAGGAAGCTGTCAGATTCCATTTCTGTGAACACCGTCTGTTCATTAATGGTATATATAACGATTACCTCTATTCATTGCCTAGAATTGAAGATTTGATGGATTGTTTAAGTGGAGCAAGATATTTTATAAAGTTGGATTTAAAAAGTGGGTATCATCAAATAAGGATTAAAGAAGGTGATGAATCGAAAAATTCTTTCAAAACAAATGAAGGACTGTATGAATGGATGGTAATGCCTTTTGAGTTATCAAATGCTCCTAGTACATTTATGAGACTTATGAATGAAGTGCTGAAAGAATTTATTGGTAAATTTGTAATAGTATATCTGGATGATATATTAGTTTACAACAGATCTAAAGAGGAACATATGAGACATCTGAGTTATGTCGTACAGAAGCTACAACTAGAAATGTTACTGCTAAATTGAAAGAAATGTTCATTCATGAAGGAAGAGTTGGTATATTTGGGCTTTGTTGTTTCTGTTGATGTATTAAAGATGGATCCAGAGAATATAAAGGCAATCATAGAGTGGCCTTCACCGAAAAGTGTTTTTGAGGTAAGAAGTTTTCATGGTATTTCTAGTTTTTATAGAAAATTCATAAGGAATTTTAGTAAGATCAATGCTTCTATTATTGACACTATAAAGAGGGATAAACAACCATTTAAATGGACTGTTGAAGCAGAAAAGAACTTCCAGCTGTTGAAAAGAGAGATCACTGAAAAACCTATTTTAATTTTGCCTGATTTTAATAAACCTTTTCAAGTGAAATGTGATGCTAGTGGAGAAGTTATTGGCGTTGTTTTAAGTTAGGAGGACAAACCTATAGCTTATTTTCATGAAACGTTGAATGAATCGAAGAAGAAATATTCTTTTTATGATAAGGAATTTTATGTAGTTGTACAGTCGTTGAAAAAGTGGAGACACTATTTGATATCTAAGGAGTTTATACTTTATTTAGACAATCATGCATTGCATTACATTATGCAACAACCAAAGCTTAGTCAGAAGCATGCAAAATGGGTAGAATATCTTCAAAGTTTTAACTTTGTATTGAAACATATACATGGCCAATCAAACAAGGTAGCAAATGCCTTAAGTAGAAAACATATTTTAGTTCAAGAAACTCAAATTCAAGTGTTGGGTTTTGATTTTCTTAAGGAATTATATGAGAAATATTGAGATTTTAAAGAGGCATTTGAAGCTTGTAAAAATCATGTTTTGTTAAAAAGAAGTGAGTGGTTGGATTTTTTCTTACAAGAAGGATTGTTGTTTAAAATAAATCAATTGTGCATACCAAATTTTTCTATGAGGGAAAATTTAATCAAGAAGAAACATAGTGGTGGACTTCGGGGAAATTTTGGAGTAGAGAAGACTTATGAGCAGGTGAGTCGGTTTTATTTCTAGCCGAGGATGAGATTTGAAGTGGAGAAGTATGTGAAAAATTGTAAAGTCTGTCAGTATGCAAAGGGAAGGAGCCAAAACACAAGTTTGTATGTTCCATTACCTATTCCAGATAGACCTTGGGATATGGTAAGTATGGATTTTGCTTCTGGTTTACCAAAAATTCAAAGAGGAAATGATTCAATTTATGTTGTGGTTGACAGATTTTCTAAAATGGCACATTTTATTCCATGTTATAAACCAATGATGCTACTCACATTGCTAATATGTTTTTAAGGAGATTGTAAGGTTGCATGGGTTACCTAAGAGCATTGTTTCAGACAGAGACACTAGTTTTGTTGGTCATTTCTGGAGGACCTTGTGGAAGAAACTTGGTACTAAACTGAGTTTCAATTCAACTTATCATCCTTATACTGATGGAGAGACTGAAGTTGTAAACAGAAGCTTGGTAAATCTTCTGAGGAGTCTTGCAGGTGAGCATCCAAAATAGTGGGATCAAATTTTGGCACAGGCTGAATATGCTTATAATGATTCTTGTAACAAGAGTATAGGGCAGAGTCCATTCCATATAGTTTATGGAATGCACCCAAGAGGAGTGTCTAAATTAGGAGACTTGGGCAAAGCTGAAATGAGAAGAGCTAAAGGAGAATATTTTTCTTCAGAGATTCAAGCAGTACATGAATAGGTAAAACAACAGTTACAACATAGCAACATAAATTACAGGAGTTGAGCAGATTTGAAAAAAAGAGAAGTTAATCTTGAGGTTGGAGATCTGGTTTTAGCACACCTAAGGGAAGGAAATATTTCCAAATTGGGAGTATAACAAGTTAAAATTTAAGAAAATTGGACCATGCAGAGTCTTGAGGAAATTTTCTGCAAATGCATATGAAATTGAATTAACCCTTGACTTTGGAATATCTCCAATTTTCAATGTTGCTGATTTGTACACGTATGAAATTGTTGCAGATGACACAATAGAAGATGAATAAGAACAAGAGGTTGATTGCGTAAACCAGTTACCTACAGCAAAGGCATTGCATCCAGAAAATATTTTAGACAAGAGATTATTTAAGAAGACAAGGGAACAGGAGTATTTTAAGTATTTGGTCAAATGGAAGGATCAACCAATTACTGATGCTACTTGGATGATAGATGCCATGCTACATAAGTTGGGCAGTTTTGTAGAAGAACTCATTGATAGGAGCCCATGAAGAATTTTGTCCTCAGGAGTCTGATGCAGGAGTGTGAGGCTTGAAGACAAAAGACATCGAATTTTATTTCGAAAATACAAAAAAAGTTTACAAGCAAAGGAGTGGGATCCTTTAGCTGTCACTTTATAAAGCTTCTAGATAGGATTTGAGCTAGAATTCAGGGATTTCGTTTATCTTGTAACTAATTCAAGTAGTTAGGCTTAGTTGAGATTCTCGAGAAGTATATATAGCAGATTAGATAGGATTAGGCAGGTTCGATTCTTTGATTTAGGATCTAATTATTGTATGTAGAGGTATTTATGTAAGTTTTGAATTAGTGTAAATGGATTTGGTTGTGGAGGATCAGGTTGTAAAATTTGAAATCTCTCTGTGTCTTTGTGTATTTTGTGCATGAATGGTCAATATCGGAGGTTTTAATTTCCTTCGAAATATTTTTGATTCTGTTGATTTCCAGTTTGGTCCCTTTAAAACTAGATTTTATATAATCTTGTGTTATCGCATTTAAATCTTCATTCACTGTGTATTGAGCTAATTGGGATGTATTATGAAATCACAGAGTTTAGTTAGCAATATCCTGAATACAACTTAGAGACAGATTAACCTTGGCAGAAGTGCTAAATCTTAGTCGAAAGAGGAAACGTTAACAAATTTGCGAGAAACCTAGGAAAAGATCTGAATTGTCCAATCGACAGATCCAACAGATCTAATGATCATTGCGTGCCAACAAGTGCATGCATTAGTCAAAATAGAAAAGTGCTCGTCGTAGGCGTAAGTTGTATCTCACGTGGTCTTAAGGTGGTAAGCTGTATTCTGAAATTTCACACGATTATATTTAGCAACCGACACGTAGCATGGGAAAACTACTTTTCTCGTGTGCTCTCCACTCGTTATTCATCTCGCAATATTCCACGCGAGATTATGCGACAGCCGTTGGATCAAGCAGGTTTGATCAACGGTGGAGATCGTCCGAACTAGTTGATGAGTGAACGAAGCAATAACCATTGGATTAAGGAATGAGATTGACGATGGACAACAAGCGCTAAAGTTTTGTGGAATGATAGATGCGGCATGTTTATGAACCAAAGTTTCAATTCTTTTTGATTCCATGGAAAATCTGAAGGTTTGCTAAATAACGGATAAATTAAACCATTCTGCTATTTTCACAGAATAACTAAATTTGGAGGTTGATGATTGATAGTCCAAAGGAAACTCGAAGAAATCATTTTTGGTTTTGAACGATTATCCTTAACCCCTGCAACCAACCCACCACTTTCCAAAGCAATTACTTCTTTTATACAACATCTTTCATTTCGATTATAATAACATCCTTGGTTTGATTGACATTTATAGATTGATCTTCTCCAAATATAGGAAATTGGTTACAAACCCAGTCAAAATACATATATAGGAAATCCTATGGATATTTGGAAAACCAACATTCTCTTCGAGCATAGATGCATGTACTTCAAAATTACACTCTTCTCAATGGGAAACAACTACTAATTAACTACCACTTAATTTATATGTTAATGGAGTAGCATCACTAGGACAATAATGGGTCAATCACCAATAATCTCAAAATTACAATCATCTCCATGGGCAGCAATTATTGATTAACTACCACTTTAAATGTTAAATGGTATAGCATCATTAGGACAACGACGTGTCACTCACCAACAATCTCTACCTTTGTTGTGCACAATCCTTTTTCTAAAGCTTATATTTTTCCTCACTCTATTAAATTTCTCTTTAATGGTTCCACTTCATTCTATTGTAACAAAATTATAATGTTTAGGTGTAGTACTTCACTTCTGGAAAATTTTCATATTTGTAGATGAAGAAAGGTCTTTCCTTTCCCACTAATGGATAGTATCCTCTAAGTGGCCTACATACATTTAAATGGACCAAGCTAACTACCACTTAACCTCTAAGAATAACGATGAAAAATACGGTTTCCTTTTTAAATTTAATTTCTATATTGAAGAAGGTCATGAGTAGCTTGTGATCCATAGATCACACCATTAATCCTCCTTGCTTGAACCATTGATACTCTTTGATGTTGATCCACTATCTACAACATGTAACTACATTATGCTTTCTAAGGGTACCAAACCTCACAAGTTCAGTAAATATCAATGCTTTTTGAGCTAATATGTATGTATCCTTAATGAATATCACCTCCATTCTCACATCTAAAATTCATCTTGTGAAGAGAAAATCTCATGCCAAACTTAAGACATGCTTCACAACAAGAATTATCTTGATCCTTCCATCTTTGAGTCTCATCTATATGCATTGGCATCTAAGGATTCTATATCTCAATTTGTCACTCGAGAAAATATTCCTTTTTCACTATCACATGGTTCATATTTCACTAACCAATTTCTATGAAAAAGTCATGTGAGTGGAGACTTTGGAATCAAACAACCAAGTTTGAATGTCCTTGAGATTTTTGTCACTTATGCATTTTTTATGGCATTTCCACTAAATCATGTCGTCAACCAAAGTTCTTTTCCTACTTCTTGGTCTTCCACACAACTTTGAAATTCTCTCACAAAAATTACTTATTTTGAAATTATAATTTTGAATATCTTCTTATAAAAAATATTTCAATTTCATAATTTTCTTTGACATGTTTTCTTCTCCATTAAAATCATCAAACAAAGCCACACAATTCATCCCATTATTCTTACACTATTATTTGATTACACAATTTTCTTCCTTAAACGTTACTCTCACATATATTACATATCATAATGAATTACTTTAACAATTCATTAAAACCTTAAAATAATAAGCAAGACTATCCACCTAACTCAGTGTATTAATGTGACAGCTTATTCACAAATGATTTGGTAGACATCAACATGGTTCAATTTTTTTATAGATTAGGTAGGTGAAACATTCAACTTAAATGAGTTGGAAAGATTCAATTAATTTATTAAGATTTAGCTCTTTTAATATTAATTTATTAAACTAAAACATTTTTTAACATAAACTAAAGTTATGATATTAGATTTCTCATTCTCTATCCATCTCACTGTGACAATAACAATCCCCACTAGAACAATTATTATTTTAAGCCTCTATGGATGTCGTCATTGTGTTAGAAATTTCACGAATGAGAAAAGAACATTTAAATCCATGTTCATTATTCCGTTTTATTATTTTAAGCCTCTATGGATGTCGTCATTGTGTTAGAAATTTCACGAATGAGAAAAGAACATTTAAATCCATGTTCATTATTCCGTTTAACTAATTATCGACTACAACTCTCAAACATCTCAGAGCTCAGGTTAAGCGCGGTGTCTACTTATTCTACAAATTTAAAATTAGTAATTAATATGGATCGCATTTTTTTTCTTTCGCGAATTTGGTAATTGAAAAATTAGATTGTTAATTTGGTAATTGAAAAATTAGATTGTTAAAGTGTTTGAATAGTATTTTTGAAATTTAAAATTAGAAATTAATATGGATCGCATTTTTTTTCTTTCAGAAATTTAAAATTAGTAATTAATATGGATCGTATTTTTTTGGTAATTGAAAAATTAAATTGTTAAAGTGCTTAAATCATAATTTTGAAAATAAAAATAAATTCAACATCATTAATAACTCCCAAACACCAAAAATTCTGAAATTTGTCAATTCACTTTCATTATTTTCCAAATTAATATGTAAATATTTTTAAAACACGCACATATTAAGACTCCACGGAAGTGAAGTTCTCAAATGGCGAACCCGGAGATCGATCTCGAAACTAGTAAGGTACAAGAATAAAGGCACAATAAGCGCATAAATTACAGTTGCTCCAAAAAGCAGTAAATCAATGAATTGGGAATACATTTACTGTAACCAATAAATTAATGAAATGGAAATTTATATTGTAGAATACTTTATTGCAACATGTACCAACGCGACCACCACGTCAAGAGTCGGTAGTGGGTCGCGGTGAGTCCCTCTCTGCTTAATGGTGACAGAAACGTATGCAGCAGAAAGGCGATACATTTCGTTCACTTCACAAGTTAGTCGCGCATGTGGTTGGAAAGAAATGAAAGGAATCGTTTTTTTTCTCTGAAAAACAAAAAAAATTTAGTCGCTTATGTGGTTGAAATAACTAAACGAAAATGAAATATAAATATACCATAGGAAAATGCAATATACTAATCTGAACCACAATCTGATTGTACTACATTTCCTATGTAAATTAGAATATCATACGCGTATTCTGCACGTAGAAAACCCCTCTGGCACGCCTGTGTCCAGAATTGATAAATGTAAACCTTGAACTTTACAAACGCATTTGATTACAGGAGCACCTCCAATTATGCCATTCTGTCAGCTCAAACCGAGGCAGGGCACGAAGAAGCTGGGTTTGGCGATGGCGATGAAACACTTAACGGGAAGCATTTTAATTATCCTCTGTCTATGTACAAGTATACGCTTCGCAGCAGCTGACCCAGAGACTTCTACCGTTTGGAGCAATTGTGGGGAGAGCGGCAATTATACATATAAAAACGGGAGCGCGTTTCAGGTTAATCTAAACAAGGTTTTAGATTCACTGGTGAACAATGTTTATGCCAGCGGATTCAATACCTCTAGTATTCAGGGGTCAAACAGCAATAGTACTGTTTACGGGCTTGTCCAGTGCAGGGGAGATTTAGATTCTTCCGATTGCAGACAGTGCGCATCCACGGCTAAAGCAAATCTTGTTCAGGTTTGTCAAAACACTTCTGGATTGATTCAACTAGACGGCTGCTTCTTGCGTTACGACGATCATAATTTTTACAACGATATTGAGAGTAGGAAGGAGACACCAATTAGTATTCTCTGTAACACTGGGAACAGCAGTCAGCCACAGCAGTTCACAACTGCTGTGAGAGCCTTGCTCTCAAATAGTACCGCTATTGCCCAACAGAGCCCCAAACTTTTCGCTGCAGATTCAGTCGCTGCGCCTCGTAATATATCGCAGACTATATACAGCTTAGCACAGTGTTGGAGAGATCTGTCCCGCACAAGCTGCGGATCGTGCCTGACTTTTGCCGTAGAAAATATATTCCAATGCCAAAGTGGAGCTCTTGGGGCGCAAGTCGGATCTCAGAACTGCTACTTGCGTTACGAGGTTTATGAATTTTTCAACGCTACCGTTCTATCGCCGCCACCATCGCCGCCACCATCGTCGCCACCAGGGGAAAGTCCTCCTGCGTCCTCTGGTAATTTTGTTTTGTCGAGGAATACACGGGTTTTGTAGGATTTCATTTGTTTCTGCTTAACTAAAACATAGATTACTGGTTACTGACACTTTTGTGTAAATATGCAGCAGGCAAGAAACCTAGCGTCTTGGGTATAAGTCTGGGTGTAGTAGCCGCTACGATTGCATTAATTGCTGTCATAATTCTTTGGAAGTGGAATATTTGCTCTCTTCTGAAACGTCCGGAGGAGATTTATCGAACCGGAGGTCCTGAAATTGCAGCTAACTTATTCATTGTTAAGGATCTAAGACGCTTCTGATTACGTTGTGTGCAACATAAATAAACACCTTGTAATTGTTTTCGCAGGTGGGGAAGAGAATTCTATCCTAGGGCCGAGCATAGCCAATCCAGACCTCATTTTCAAGTACGACATTCTGAGAGAGGCTACCTCCAATTTCAATCTAGCGAACAAACTTGGAGACGGAGGTTTTGGATCCGTCTATAAGGTGAGAGCTTAATATCTCTTTCGATTAAATAAATTAGATATTGGGAAATAGCAGCACCTACTAAAATTCAAGAAATAAAAGAAAGAAGGGATTTTGACATTTGTCGATCTGCAGGGGGTTCTCCCAGATGGCAGGGTGGTTGCAGTTAAACGGCTCTATATGGGTACAAGACATGCGGATGCTGAATTTCTGAATGAAGCGAATCTCATCAGTCGTGTTCAACACAGGAACCTAGTGAAATTGCTTGGTTGCGCGGTTGAAGGCTCAGAAAGGTTACTAGTGTACGAATACCTCGAGAACAGTAGCCTTGACAAGTTTCTATTCGGTATCTACTCGTTCTTAACCCCTGTATGGTTTTTGGATTCCTTTATTTTATATTTATCTTCAGGTAATATATTTATGATCTCTGATGCGTTGCAGATGCAACAAAACGTCGTTTGCTTGACTGGAAAGAGAGATACGAAATCATAGTTGGAACTGCACGTGGTCTGGCCTATCTTCATGAGGAATCTCAGATTCGGGTCATCCATAGAGACATTAAAGCCAGCAATATTTTACTCGATGACAAACATAAACCCAAAATAGCAGACTTTGGGTTGGCGAGATTCTTTGCAGAAGATCAGAGCCATGTCAGCACTAGAGTTGCAGGAACATTGTAAGAAAAAGGAAAATTTGAAGAATGGAAATTCATCTAAATTTTGGCCCTTTTGATTGGTCTAGATTTTGCCCTTTTAATGAGATTTACTATGTAAAATTTCAATGAGATTTAATATGTAAATGGTTGTTTGTAATTTTATTTTATTTTATTTTTTGGGTTATTTTTAATATAAAATAATTTTATATGAATATTTTTTTTTAGAAAAAAATGAAAGTAACTTATATTTTTTGAAAAAAGTATGGAAATTAATTTATTTGGTTTTTAAAATTTTCAGAGTTTTCAACTGATTGTTTTAATAAAAGAGGAGAAATAAGTTAGCCTAGACAAAATACTGGAAATTCTGGCATGATTTTTTTCAAATTCTAGCAGAAATTTTGGGAAATCTTACTTTCAACTTTCAGGATTTTGGATGACCAGAGATCTGTGGTTGTCTTGAATCTATTTCCACCTTAAAAAGCAATTAGGACACTCTTATAATCAGTTTTTTTCAAAAAAAAAAATTCTATAGATTCAAATTAAAAACAACTTTCGAGGTAAATGTGTGGGCCAAGGAGATAAAGCCATTAATTAATTACAGTACATGAAACAAAACTGGCATATCCAAATAGTGGTGGTCTAACCAGACTGCTTTTTGCCTTGAAAGTCATGCAAATTCTTAATATATATTTTGAGAAGATATGGCAGAGATTTTTGTAAATCTAAATTAGAATTATTAAACTTTAAGATTTTAGGTGCTTTAGATGTTTTTGACAGTACTAAATCCATTTGAACCATAACAACATGATTTAGAGTTTACCTCAATAAACTAATCCTATTTAAATATAGATCCTTTTATTTTAAAGTGGGTCAGTTATAGAAATTTGATAGCGTACGACACTGTGCAGAGGTTACATGGCCCCTGAATACGCCTTACGCGGACAGCTGACAGAGAAAGCCGATGTATTCAGCTTTGGAGTGCTTCTACTTGAGATTATCAGCGGAAGAAAGAATCGGAGTTCGTCTGAAGACATGGAGTTTCTCATCGAAGGAGTATGGTTTCTGTCGATGTCATCTTTTGAGTCTCAATTTTCTCGATTCTTTATAGTGTGGCATCCCTTGCTAACTAAAGTTTTTATGTGTTTGTTGATATTGACGGAGCAGACATGGAGACTATATACAACAGATAGAGCTTTAGAAATTATGGATCCCACATTGGAGGGCAGTTATTCCTCGGAGGAAGGGATTAGAGTGATTAAAATTGGCCTTCTGTGCACGCAAGCAGCTGCTGCGTTGCGGCCTTCGATGTTCCGGGTGGTGGCGATGCTGACAAGTGAGACCGAACATCTTCCTTCGCCCACACAGCCTGCTTTCGTAGATCTGGATAACGCCGGCGGGCCTCACAAATTGAAAAGTGGTAAAGTTAATGATGAGGACAAAACATCAAGCAGTACAGCAACTTCGTCTTCGACACCTTCCGTTATTCACTCTGTAGCTGCCGATCCTACATCCGGCTCTCTGGAGCCGAGGTGAAAATCCGACAATGTCTACGGCATTATGGTATCTTGTCAGACAGCATTATCTTCTCTGTCATGTTAGAATGGTTTTTCGGTGGGGAGGTTGTTGATATTTGTGTACGTTCTTCATAGAATGGGCTCAGCGAATTTAGGCTTTCAATCTTGAAAAGTGGTCATTGAGGAAGATATTTTGATTCAAAGCACCGCCTTATCGTGGGTCAATAAGTATTTCAGTTTTGTGGAAAAATAGTTGATATCAATGTTATTGTAAAAATATAAAATGGTAAGGTATGGTTTTATTTTTCCCATTTTAAAAAATCATATTTTATTTAGTGAATATTATTATAAAATTTTCACGATCATGTTTGCTATTAATTTCGATGGAAAATTACATTGAATATAGAATAAGTGAGTCTCTGAGAAAACAAATGTGATTTTTTAAAAATTTTCAAACTATTATATCTTTATGAGTTAAAAGATTGATATTATAATAATTATTTTAAAATAGGGATATATTCTAAATATATGAAGATAAAATATTTTTTGTTTTTAGTTTTTTCGTTATAATTCTTTTTTTTATTATAACATTTTGAAAATTTTCAATATTTTATCATTGTTTAATATGTTTATTAATATAGTTTATGTTATTATAATGATATAAATTAAATGACTAGTAAATGTTTATAAGCATTAATCTATGCTTAGCATCAAAACATTCATCCTATATACATCTCTATTAATTTGATTAAAAAAATTAAAAAAATTAACTAATTATATCTTTTTTTTTTTATATTATTATTGTTTATTTTAAATAAAGAATTAATATACTACTCAACATAATATATTGGACATGAAAAAATATATTCTTAATCATAGAAATTGACTCTCCTTTATCAAGAAATTCACTCCTTGTAAATAGTTTTTTTAAATATCATGAATCATACTTAGCTTATCAATATGCCATATTGATATGAAATTTTTTTAATTATTAATTAATTAATTTAAAATAAATGATTAAAAATGGACTAACTTAAAAATAAATTAAATTCTAAATATATATATGAAATTAACATACCATCAAATAACATTTTTTAAATAATTAATATTTAAAATACCTTTAACCATCGCATTTATTTTTATTATCTATAAAATATATTAATGAATTTTTATTAATATAATAAAATAATATTAATCGTTTATGAGCAATTAAGCAATACATATATAGATTTTAATATTAATTTATTTTTATTAATATGTAATATATATTAGATAAATTCATAGCAAAGTCATGGAGCTTTTTTGCCCTCCACACCAACCTTTAGCGCCCAAGGCTATATGAAACATCTACCAACCCTCCCAGGAAGTGGGTTCAGATTTCAAATTTTTCTTCTTCAGATTTCAAATTTTTCTTCTCAGCAAAAAACATACAATTTGCTAATAAAAATTAATTGAGTAAAGCTGTATATGTCTACTTCCACACCAAAATCTAACATTTAATGCAGGCTGAAACAGCCATCAGGCCGCCTAGGTGGTCACCCCAGATTTCAAATTAAATGAGTGAAACTGTATATGCCTACCTCCACACCAAAGTCTAGCTTGTATATGCCTCTACCTCCACACCTAAATCTCTCCACACCAAAGTCTAGCGTGTATATGCCTACCTCCACACCTAAATCTAGCATTTAATGCAGCCGGAAACATCCATCAGGCCGCCTAGGTGGTCACCTCAGATTTCAAACTTTTCTTCTATGAATTAAATATACAGTGTGCAAATGAAATGAATAAAGACTATATATGTTTAAATCGCTGATCTACTAAAATCGAAAAATAAAAATATACGACCCAACTCATTTAATATCAATTAACAAACTAATTATTTTCAAGACTTATACCTTAATTTACAAAACACTAAATATATTAATTTGTAAGTTGATCTCAAAGACCTGAATTTTTTAATCATAACATGATTGTTTAATAATAAAAATTAAAGTTTAAGATTCTTTCTAAACTTCTGGAATCTTCCAGGGCGTTACCTCCCCAATTTATGGCTACAGTTTTGTCCATTCAATGAATGTGGTTGCCAAAAATTTGAATACCATTTTCCAGCTCACATACAAGCACCTTTGTTCCAATATGTCGCTACTATTCGCACATGCTGACATAGATTTTTATGCCGAATCTGCTTTATTTCCATAGTTCGATGAGTTACGAACATCAGAAAATTTTGTTCCCATAGCCATGCCTGGTACAGAATTGTATCCATGCTTCGTGCAAGTCAAGTTACGAAAGGAACTTGGAACTTTCACCAGCTATAGATGGGTCCACACCCATTATCATATGTTAGAACTTAATAGGAAGTGAAAAGACACAAAACCATTTTGATTTGTTGTGTAGGCATATACATTAAATGCGGACAAATTCCATTTTCATCTTTTCCTTATATAGATAGTTAAATATCATGTCAACTAGCAAATTAAATATCATGTCAACTAGCACTTTAGAAATGGAGCGGTTCACGACAGCACACAGTATGGCCACCCCCACCGACGATATACATCAATCTCTCTCTCCCACCTTCGAATTATGCGATCACCGTTTCTGGAGCGTTGGCTTGAATTGATCGGCTGTAATCCTCATCATGGTATAGTTCTAAGTTTTTGTCTTGTAATTTTTGGTATTATTATTAACTTTTTTTATAATTTAACAAAAATACAATTTATTAATAGAAATTAAATTAAAATTTATTAATAATGTTTTGGAAAATTTATTAATAATATTTAATAATAAAGTTAATTTTTTAAATAAAATTTATAATTATATATTAATATATTAAGGCATTAATAATATATTTATCTACATATTATGCTTAATGTAATATATTGATATATTAATAATGTATTTATCTTTGTTTTGAGAATGAATCACATCAGATGGTTTTAAAAGTCAACCAAACAACTAATTATGTGTTTAATCTAAGTAGTATCACAAACAATATGAATCTCAAAAGTCTTAAATCAAAAAATATACATAATATATTAATTTACACATTATGATCTTAACCTATATATTAAATTATCTCTCTCTCTCTCTCTCTCATGTCAGTCATGATTGACTCAGTCAATCATAGTGAACATGTACATCGTGTTCCCACATTATTAATGGAAGGCATTTTGTTGAACAGGCCTATAGTTAACCATACAAATCATGCCCAACATGTTAATAATCAACCAAAGTCAACCATATTTAACTATTGTTGAAAAATGTGCAACAGTAAATGTTAAATTTAGAATGTGCTAAAAATAGACCGGCTAAAAATAGCATGTCTAAAAATAGCAGTTTGGCCAGTGAGGTCATTGGCCACATTGGATAAGAGGTGAACTGCTAAAAATAGAAAATTCTAAAAATAGCATTTCTGGGTCCCTTCCTATTTATAGCAGTCCCTAGTCCATCTATACGAAGTACAATTAATTTTGGCCACATTGGATAAGAGGTGAACTGCTAAAAATAGAAAATTCTAAAAATAGCATTTCTGGGTCCCTTCCTATTTATAGCAGTCCCTAGTCCATCTATACGAAGTACAATTAATTTTGGTTTTAACAGCGATTTGAAATATTAATTAATTAATTCTCCATGAGTTAATTAGTTAGGGAAAAGCAAACATGAAGTCTTTGTGAGATCATGCAACTATTTTCTCCCTTGATTAAAGGAGATAAGGTTTAGTTCTATAATGAGAGAATCAGTTGACTTAGTTCTAACTAGTCAAGTGCAGTTAGATTATTTTAACAAGTTGTTAAAATAATAAAATATAGTTTGCTAATGCTTGCATGCATGTGACAACTATTATTTTAGATAACTGAGGATTCACTCATGGATAACTGTTGCATGTCAGTTCTATCAGAGACCCAGTTGAGATCAGATGTGGGACAATGTACTATCAGATGCTTGGATATTTCTAGTAAGTATTCCTTACATGGAGAAGGATTTATTATAGGAGATTGGAGGACTTGTGGCCTATATATTGAGGCCTAGGTAGTCCAAGATTTTCATCTTCTAATTGAAGATTATCAGAGTACAGAGAGAGTAGGATAGCTATTGAGCTGATTCTTTTTGTATTGTGAAGAGGATTTCCACTTGATTGATAATACATGGTTGGGGTTTTATGCTTGTTCTTTCCGATGGATATATCTTGTGTTATGTGTGATTATTTATCTTGATCAGTTTTGCATGTTTCTACTTGATGTTGCTCATGAATTCGATTATGCTTCCACTTAATATTTTGTAAAAGTAGAACAAGTATTATGCTTTAGAACATTGCATATATCGGTTTGTTCTATAGGTGAAATTTCTACATGGTATCAGAGCATAGGTGATCAAGCAAGAACATTATACTAACAAGAGAAATTCAAAGTTTATTATTCGGGACATAGATCTCAAGTTCTTATCACATCTATTTCATCAATGGCATTGTATGGTTTGAGGCTTGAGTATGCCCTTGATGGCAGCTCAAACTATATAGCTTGGAAGGATTGCATGGAGGCAGTTTTGGAAGATAATGGCCTTAAGGATTTCATTGATCAAGAAATTACTAAGCCTACTAACAAGACTGAGCAGGTGGAATGGAGGAAGTGTGTGGCTAGAGCTAGGAGAATTCTCTTGGAGGGAGTGCGAGATCACATTGTCTCGAGCCTCCATGGGAAGGAGACTCCGCATGCAATGTGGAAAACATTGAAAGATTTATATCAGAATAGCAGTGATTAGAGGAAGCTCGCACTGAAGGACAAACTTCGAAAGATCAATTGTGAAAGGGATGAGACGATCTCTATGTATCTGACCAAGTTCATCACATGCAGGGATGAGCTTGCAAGTGTAGGGGTCGTGACATCGGATGAGGATATGGTGAGTCTAGACTCCTTGGCCTTCCTAAGAGCTATCATAGCTACCAGGACTTGGTGAATGGAAGGGAGAAACTGCCAGATTGGGAACGACTATGGTCGGATTTGATGTAGGAGGAGATCAGACGGAGCACTAGAGGCAGTTCTTCATCCATGCATGATGAGGAGAACTATGCCTTAGTGAGTAAGCTGAAGAAGGGAAAGGAGAAGGTTTCTCTTTCCGAATCTAGTTCTTCCAATGATGGGAAGAAGGTTGACAAATCAAAACTGCAATGCTTTCGTTGTCATGAGGTGGGCCATTATGCTGCAAATTGAGTATGGAGGAAATCCAAGAAGGGATCCGGGGAAGGATCTGAAGGTGAGGCACTTGCTTCACAATTTGAGTTGGATTTCACACTCTTCACATGCATGATTTCATCCATGGTGGGAAGTGGTTGGCTTCTTAACAGTGGAGCTTCTTTCCACATGACCGGCGACAAGAGTTTGTTCAGTACTTTGGAGGAGAAAGATCTCCAGATACTCATAACGATGGGTAATGATGAGAAGTATAGTGTCTCAAGTGTAGGCATGGTTATTTTTCAGAGGGAGCATGGAGCTCACCTTACCTTGACCAATGTTAAGTATGTACCACGACTGAAGAGAAAGTTGGTGTCGATCGCGATGCTGGAAGGAAAAGGCTATGATGTAGTCTTTAGTAAAGGAAAGGTTTTCCTTAGACACATCATCACTGAACAGGTGAAGTAGATTGGTTCACAGGTCAAGAACCTGTATGCTCTTGAGGTTTAAGATGCATGCAAAGCCTTGAGCAGCAAGGCGACTGATGGAGGCTGAGAGGGAGGGTGTATTACCTCTCAACATGCATAGCCAGAAGAAGTCTCAGACGATTGTGGAGGAGCCACGACTGGTGCAACAGCTTCAGGAGGTTGTGGAGTAGCCATAACAGGGGAAGCTGAGTGGAGATCGAGTAGAGACATCTACTCATGCAGAGAGCTCCAGTAGGGGGAAGCTTCGATCCAGGTGGGCTAAGGGATCACATGCAGCCATACCTCTAGAAAGGAGGTGGGGCGATATAGAGTGATTGTCCCAAGGAGGAGGGGCAGGATCCTTGAGGTGCCCAACATCTTGGATGAGATCTTGCTACAGGAGCCCTAATGTGGAGTAGCAGGAACTGACTGATTGGGTAGAGACAGATGCAGATGGAGCGGCAGAGAGAGCGATAATGTAGGGAATCCCAGGACAACGCATAGCTAGCAGGTTGCAGTAATGCGGGAGGCACAAGTGTTTTGCACAGTGCTAGGTGGCACAGAGAGGTGTGCAATGGTGCGAGATGCATGGAGATGTTGCAGTAGCGCAGATGTCAGAGAGGGAGCACTTGTCAACAGCAAGTAGAGCTTCAACATTAGAGTATGTTCCTAGCCCAAGAGAGTGGTTAGTTAGGAGTGTTTTTGTTCCAAGTATTGTTGGAGCAAGTGGACCGGGTAGATGTGTTGCATGCAGAACATTCTAGAGTTATAGGATTGGGTTCGAGAGAAAGCCTTTCTTGTTGAGAGGGAGTGTTGAAAAATGTATAACAAGAAATGTTAAATTTAGAATGTGCTAAAAATAGACCGACTAAAATAGCATGTCTAAAAATAGCATGTCTAAAAATAGCAGTTTGGCTAGTGAGGTCATTGGCCACATTGGGTGAGAGGTGAAATTGTTAAAAATAGAAAGTTCTAAAAATAGCATTTCTGGGTCCCTTCCTATTTATAGTAGTCCCTACTCTATCTATAGGAAGTAAAATTAATTTTGGTCTTAACATCAATTTGAAATATTAATTAATTAATTCTCCATGAGTTAATTAGTTAAGGAAAAGCAAACTTGAAGTCTTTGTGAGATCATGTAACTATTTTTTCCGTTGATTAAAGGAGATAAGGTTCAGTTCTATAATGAGAGGATCAGTTGACTTAGTTCTAACTAGTCAAGTCTAGTTAGATTATTTTAACAAGTTGTTAAAATAATAAAATATAGTTTTTAATGCTTGCATGCATGTGACAATATTATTTAGATAACTGAGGATCACATCATGGATTATATTGCCATGTCAGTTATGTTAAAGATCAATTGATGATCAGATTGGGAAATAGTACTAATCAGATGCTTGGAATATTTCTAGTAAGTTTCTTACATGGAGAAGGATCTATTATAGGATTGGGGCTTGTGGCTCTATATTGTGAGGCCTAGGTAGTCCATGATTTTCATATTCTGATTGAAGATCATTAGAGTACAGAGAGAGTAGGATAGCTATTGAGCTGATTCTTTTTGTATTGTGAAGAAGATTTCCACTTGATTGATAATACATGGTTGGGGTTTTATGTTGGTGCTTTCCCCTGGATATATCTTGTGTTATGTGTGATTATTTCTCTTGATGAGCTATGCATGTTTCTACTTGATGTTGCTCATGAATTCAATTATGCTTCTGCTTAATGTTTTGTAGAAGTAGAACAAGTATTATGTTTTAGCACATTGCATATATCGGTTTGTTGTACAGGTGAAATTTCTACAACTATAACCAACCATGGTTGAAATTAGTCAAACTTAGTCAACCATGGTAAAAGTTTAAAATATTTATTAATAATAAAAATTATAATAATAACAATAATTTTATAACTTTTTTCAATAGTATAACCATATTCAGCCATGATCGAATTAGTTCGACTATGGTCATCAATGGTCACCATGGCCTCCCATGCTTAACAACATGGTTAACCATAGTGAACATGGTCAACCATATTTATTTATAGTTAAACATTGACAACCATGACTAACAATGTTCACCCACAGTCACCACAATTTACCATAGACATCACAATGTGACAAACATTATTGGCCATATACAACAATGTTAAAAAATTAGCATTGCAATATCACAAAGATGTATCAATGTCACAAACTATGAAAAAAATGTGTCAATATTTATGTAAATAGATGTAGTTAAAAAGGTAATGAACTCAAGATATAGATTTGATGGACAATCCTACTTCTCGAGTAAAATTTTTATGATGAGTTTTTAATATTTCCCTTCTCATGACATTTGAATTTTATTTCTAGCCATCTTTAAATATCATGTATCATGTATTTTTGTTAACTTTTTGTTATGAATGTAAAAATACTTTTCTTGTTATCATAAAATAAGCATCAACCAAGTAATATCATAAATGTATATGTTTTATATTACCTTAAATGAAATAGATTTAGACATGTTTATTCCCAATTCCAAATTGGCCAATGATTTGGTGCAATTATGTATATCATTATTTACATAATTTCAAATATTTTACAAATTATGCTAAACCATTCTTGAAAAGTTTTCAAGTAGCTTGATCAAACCCATTAACTATATTGTATTTTGAATAAGAACAATAATTATTAGTTTTCAATTTGGTGAGCTAGACTTAAGGAGGACCTTAGAAATAATAAAATAAGTTTGAAGCAATTTTAACTAAAAATTTGGGAGGATTCTAACATTTTAAGCAATAATAATATGTAGGCATAGATTTTGAAGAAATTCATAATCTTTTGACAAGGAAAAAGAATATATATTTCGCGTAGACATGTTGACACCTAAAAGGCACAAATCTAGTTGTATTTAAATTCAAGTGTGAATGTATTGAAAGAATCATAGCCTTGGTAACCACAAATTTATGATTTTGATATCGAACCATAAAATAGATTTATCTTTTAATCAAACCAATAAATAAACCCATTTTATAAAAATTGAGACCTATCAACATTGTTACAACAATAAATAAACTACAAAAAACTCTCAAAATCAAACAAAAAATAACTATTTCACCTACATAAATAAGCATAGTCAATGTTTTATATTGAATACAAAAGGCCCATGGGTGTAGACATGTTGTGTGAGTCTCAACCTTTAAGCTTCAAGCATCAAGCTTTAATATTCACACTTTATGCTAGAGTGTGTGTAATGTAAGATCACATGGTGTGAATAAATATAGAAACAATATTCTTTTAATAAGTCCAAAGATACAATATGGATGAATCTATGCTTCTCTTGAAGCCTTATATAAAATTCCTAGTATTGTGGGTGTTCTCTAATGCAATACTTATCTTGGAGTCTCAACAAATAGAATTACTATTTTTTTATTTTTTATTTTATACAAATTTGTTTATATATGTATGTATGTATTTGGATGAGGTAAACTTTTAAGTCGCTGATCAAATTGACAACTTTAAAATCTAGGTAATTATGATTAGTGTTGTGCAAATTTTAAAATGGTCAATATTTGACAATTAAATTAAAAAAACATGGGTAAATACCCATCAAATTTAACCCTTACATGAACTTGATAACAAGGAAAGAAAACACATTCCAATTTAGAACAAAAGAAAATGACATGTTAAATGCATAACAATTCAATGTTTATGAAACAAGATCTTAAAATGTGGAAAAAACAATAATCACATATATTAATAATACATTAATCTGCACATTACCCTACACATTACCTTACACAATAATATACATGTTAACACATTGATAACATATTAAATATACATTAACAGATGTCACCTATGGTTGGATATGGTTAACATGAGCAACAAAGTCAATCATAGTCAACATCGACGCTAATATGACAAGAAACAACATTGTTCCCAACATGAAAAAAAACTAACAATATTGCAATGTGATGAACAATGAACCATAGTCAACTAGGTTAACCTAGGTTTACAATGTCTATTATACATTGATAACATATTGAATATACATTAATCTATAAATTAACACATGTAACCTATGATCGACCACCTATGTTTGATATGGTCGACTATAATTTACTTTGTCAACCATAGCTAACATGAGCAACAGAGTAAACCATATTCAACATGTGTGCCATGGAAAACAATAGTAACCATAGGCATTAATTTTAATATTGTTCCTAACATAAAAAACAATAAACAACTTTGCAATGTGATGAACAATAAACAACTTCACAATGTGAAAAACAAAAAAGAAAGATGTAATGTGATGAACAACAAACAACATCGCAATTGGAAAAAACAATGATGTCACAATGTGATGAACAAGAAATAATGTTTTGATTTGATAAACAAGAAATGACATCGCAATGTGATGAACAACAAACAATGTCATAATATAGTAAGCATGTCTGTTGGATTAATCACATCAATATTATTTTGTGGACGTTTTGAACCAACTAATGTGGTTCATCCTCAGGACAAAGGTGAAAAAATCCATAGATCCTAATGAATAAATATCAAGGATGCATCAGAGTCCAAAATTAGCCATTTGGAACTAGTTATATAATTAATAAATTAATATTTATGCATTTTTTTTAATTCTAATTAAAGAGTAGTTGTTATAAATTAGTCATTAATTATTTACATAAATATGACAACCACATTAATAAACTAAACTCAACCACAGTCAACTAGGTTGACCTTCTTCTACTAGGTTAACCATGGTTTACTAGGTTGACTTAGGTTGACCTACTTTGACATAGATTTAGTAGCTTTACCTAGGTTTAATAGGTTTACTGGGTTTACATGATTTACTAGGTAGACCTATGTTTATTAGGTTGACCTATGTCTAATAGGTTTACTATATTTAATAAGTTGACTTAAGTTACTAACTTAACCATGGTTTACTAGGTTGATCTAAGCTTGTAGGTTTTCCATGTAGACTTAGGTCTACGTCATTAACCTAGTTTGACATATGTTTCATATTTTTTCTAGGTTTAATATGTTTAATATGTTTATTAGGTTGACCTATTATAATGTTGATATTGTTGAAAATCCGCCAATAAAGTGGGTATCCTCAATATGAAGTCTCAACTAGAACTCACACCATTTGGAGTAGGAGCCCCAACTGGGAAATAAGTTTGGTTTCCATTACTCTTAGGGATTTACATTGGCTACAATCATTAACATAAGATATTATACAAATAATCTTTGAAAAAATAAACTAAGTTAACATTGTGAGGCATACGATTGCAATGTATATAAGGTACTTTCACGACAAGGAAAGAAATAGTGAGCCTATAAAAGAAAAGTAACAATATCCTAAAAGAGACATAAAAGAGAATGGAAAGAATCATTGATTAAACTATAAATTAGTTTACAAGATAACAATGAAAATAAAAGAAAATAACAAATCACACTAAACCAGATGCATACAAAAGCCAACGAAATAATTCATTTTCATTACTATGTGTTAACATAAACATACACCACAAACAATGAAAGAATAGTCTTACAATCATTCACGACATATGCATGAATGTGCACTGGCTCTAAGAGCTGCATATATTAGGTTAAAGTCCCAAGATACATGATTACAATAATGCAGAACTAGCCCCAATAGTGGAACATTAAGTCACCACTTGCTCCTCCAAAGAAAGATTTTCTCTCCAATTCCAAACTAGAGAAGACAAGGTGAAAAGTCCAAAGCCCCTTCTCTTAAGCTACGAGGGTGTATTTATAACAAATGAGGTGACTCTTCGCATCCCATGTGACTCTTGACCGCCCTCATGAGTCTTGAGCTCCTAATATGACTTTTTGAATTCCTATGTGAGCTTTGAGCTTCTACATGACTTTAGAACTTTCTAGTGACCTTTCACATTCCATGTGGGACCCTTGGGCTTCCACACATTTTCTCACTTTTTTTGAAATTACATAATTACATTCCACAAGTGATGTGGAAAAATACATTGATACATACGACTTTTGTAATGACACTTTGAGAAGAAATGACTTGGTGAGGATGACATAAGATTTCATATTACATAAAGGTCAATCTCTTTTATTTGTTGTTGTGACTTTGAATTCTTCATGATGTATCTTTTCTTATTCTTCATCTCCACCCTCAAAAGGGTCTAGATGAGTGTTGGAACCTTCCAAGTCAGCATGAGTTCTCATCTTTTTGTTTTGGCCAAGATTGTTTATGTCCTTCATGATGGTTTGTCCTTTTCCTTCTTCGCAAGTGCTCTCTTGTAGCCTATATTTCATGAGTTCCCTTAAGAATCACCCTACCATGTTAAGATGATAACACCTACAAATGAATTCCACTCATGACAAGCCAACATCATTATGGAAATCATTTTTTCTACCTCGTCTTGCTCATGGAAAGTGTTGATTATGATAAGGTAATTTGCAAGGGATTTAATAAAAATAAGCTAATAATTGCATAGTTAAGGTCTATAAGAACCCAGGCATGATCGCACTATCTTCTAGAACTACGTAATGTGAAATTAGAGAAGGCTTATTGAGGTCATGTGTAGTGGGGAAGTCCAGGAGACAAGTTGATGAGCTTGCTGATTAAGGATGCACAAAGCACAGTGCTCAAGGAAGAGGAGGTAGGGATTGCATAGTTGAGCTTCACAGAGACCGAGGGATGGCCTCAATATCTACTAGAACTATAAAATGCATAGTAGGGGGTAAGGGAGGAAATAATAGTACATGGTGATGGGTTTTAGTTAGCATGAGAGGTAGGACTAGCCACTATAACTGTACAATGCATATTTATTGAGGAGGAGGTTCTAAGGATTGTGCAGTTGAGGGTTGTAGTGACCTAAAGGTGGCCTACTTCTCACTAGAAGTATGTAATGAATATTAGGAGGCTCACTTGGTAAAGGGTTTTCATAATTTGGAAAGTTAGGGTGACAAGGGAGGTAGGTTTGGGCACTGTAACTCAGTACTGCGCAATGCTTGAGGAGGAGGCCCAGAAGACTATGCAGTTGTACATTGAAAGAGTCTATAAGAGGCTCCACTATACATTATGATTGTATAGTGCACAAAGCAAGGTAAGACTGACTAGGACTACCTATTGGGCAAGTTTAACTGATAGATCTCAGTGACTGATCACTAGGATCGCACAGTGCACAGTTGAGGGAGACTGTCCTCGTGGACTGTGTGGTGTATAGTTCCATAAGGCAGAAGGTGCTTGAATGTGGCTTAGGACTGAACAATGCATAGTTAGAGGAGGTATAAAGGTTAATCCTTGATTAGGCAATTCTCGAGGACAGAGAGAACTCCGAAAATGAATTAGTGTGGGACTAGTGAGATAAAAAGGTAGGAGTGAAAGCATATCACATGACTTGAACATGATCACACACTCATAAATGATAAGCCACATGAAAAGGAGATAAAAAGTACCCAAAATTAACAAGTGTACTTTGAAATTACACTTGTCTCTGAGTCCAACAACTGAAACATAACTTTGTGATACTTAGTATACACAAGTGTTTACTGCAGCAATAAATTGCGCTAAGATATGGGAGAGTGTCTAATGCATATTCTTATGATATGTAAGATACTCTAATATGGATGAGTGCACTAGAGATGCCTCTAGTGGTGTGCTAAATTATGACACATGCAGGAGTGGAAACAATTAAAAGTGACACTTGTGATAGTAAGAATAAGTTAAAACAACACTTGAAAAGGATAAAGGAAGAAAAAGCGACACACGGGAAAGATAAATAACGAAAAATCGGCACTTGCAAAAGTGAAATAAATAAAAAGTGAAAATCACGAATGTGAAAAAGACACTTGTGAAAAAAAATCGTGCAAAAGCAACAGTTGATAAAATTCACTGGATGATGATACACTTGTAAATAGGAGTGAGAGAGACTATAAACTAGAATTGCACAATGCATGTCCATAGTGATTGCATAGGTTGTTGTCCTTGTTCACTGCGTAAACATTGTGATCGGGGACTATGTAATGTCTGAGAGCTACACAATGTCTACCACTAAATACTATAGAATTACTATTACCAAAGCTTGTGCATGCACTATCTTCCAAGGTTATGCAATGGTTGTCTTCAAAGGATGGATATCGACTTATAGGCTTGCTAGAATTAGGTGTGATTATGAAAGCATCAAAAGCTAAACATGTGTAAGCAAGTGGCTTTAATAGTTAGAATCTCATAAGAAGATTTGAACCCTTATAAAATCATTAACCACTCACAAAGTGACAATGAAAAACTTGAGGTGGCAGATCATAAGATCACAAGGAGGCTCCAAAATTAAAGTATATAAAAAAATTTGGACGATGTTTGTCACAACGAAAACACATGGCGACACACTAGAAGAACACCAACTTCTCTTTTAGGTCTATATTTAGGCATATAATCTAGTCTTTCAGGAAGTATTGATTCACTATGTGAATTTCCTCATCTTCCACATTTATTTTAGTTATAGATGTAGTCTCTCCCATTTTGTTTCTTGGCTAGACACATTTACAAGGCTTGCCATATCTAATTGTTTCGATTTAGGAGAAGTATAGGATATATTCATGAGTTTAAGATCATCAAAATTTTAGTTCCATATCTGGTTTTTCGCCTCTATCAGCGGGCATGTTCAGCACCTCAACGGAATCACTACGGGAACACAAGCATTTCTTTTCTTATAGTGAGTCTGTTCAATACCACAACAAAGTTAGTTTCTTCATCTCTCTATGTAGGAAGCCTCTCTCTTTTTTCACCATTTATTTTATTTTCAATAATCTCTTTGGAATTTTATCGTCATTTATATTTCAAAGGGTGGAAGAGGGATCCCGTCTTATTGAGAGAAGAAGAGGTTATTCACTCAGAGGTTGTTATAACCTCTAAAATTAATATGTTCTCTTTTAGTTTTCTCCTTTCCCTTCTCTACTCAATTGGATTGACAAGTGAAACACCATTCAACTACCATACCGAGTCAAGGAATGAATATCTTAAAATGGATATGGGCATCGTGGTTATGCTTATAGCTTTATATTTGAATGAATCTTATTTTCCATTCAGAGATCATTGCCTTTAAATCTATCAGACCCAAGTGAAGAAGAGGGACAAAAATTTAAACACACATTGATTTGTGTCAGAAATCCCTTTCAAAGCTTTTCCACATTATTTCTTGAGCTAGAAAAGAGAAGTTTCCATGCATGGTCTTATTTAATATTTAAAACATGAAAGGAAAAACATGACATAACAAGAAAAGGGAAAACCTGAAAAGGATCATGCAAGACAAAAACTAAGAGAACAAAGCGAAAGCAAATACTAGATGAGGAACAAAATGTAGGGTGAATGCAATGCATAGAAAAACTGAAATGCAACTAGACCTACTCCTAACCTAACCGACTAGAAGCTAAAGGCTAAGTGAAGTGAAATCTCCAATGTAGTCACAAACGATTCTCCCAATTTGCAAGTAGAAAACAATGTGCAAAAATAAATACATGATCGTGAATAATTTGCACAAAAAAATGAAGGTCTTTCCTACTGGTAGAAAAATGTGCCATAACAACTAACTTTAACCAGTTTGCAACCTTACCTTTTTGATTAGAAAAACAATCATACAAACCTACTTTTTTGTGAATGTATCTTGATCTGTGTCCTCATTCTTAGAAAACATAACTGAAGAATTAAAATTATTATTAATGACAAATCTTGCTAATTAAGATGTTTCCAGCTAATCATAGATTTAATCATGGAATTCGAAACAATCTTTTTGAAAACCCCAAAATTC
This sequence comes from Pinus taeda, assembly GCA_000404065.3. NCBI lineage: Eukaryota > Viridiplantae > Streptophyta > Pinopsida > Pinales > Pinaceae > Pinus > Pinus taeda. Next base: position 53,057 of record APFE031139963.1, read on the forward strand.
TTGGGAGAATGAACTTCCAATTGGTGCATTCGAATTATGGGGAGAATCTTGTAAATAAAATATAACCTAATCTCATTCACAAACCTTGTCACAATAGTGAGGACCTCACATAACCATCAACAAAGGCTGAAGTGCTTCAATTGCTGACAAGTATCCGAATAGTGAAATGAAAAATCATAAATATCAATGGGTTCAACAAGGTCAATCGATGTAAATCAACTACCATCAATTATACTAGTGGAAAAATGATTATTTAAATTACAATTTTTAGACCCAATGTTATGTTAAAATTGGTGCCTTGAAATACAAGATTCATGATTCCCGATACGCTCCCTTTGTGTCCAATTCCATACCAGACATGTAATATGAAATCCTAGGGAATTAAAAACATTTGTTGGCCTTGTAAATATAGGAAATGAATTACTGACATAAGGTTAGAAGGATATGTCAAATAAAATCTAGTATCCATATCAACAGGAGGGTTCTTATTCACTAAATGATTCTAGCATTGAATGACATGCAAAAGGATTGATTTTTCTAGAGAAAAAATGATTAGCTTCAAAACATAAATACGAAGAATAAGGAGTTGATTACTCACGAAAGAGTTTGAGAGGAAGAGATATTTCAGGAAATGATGATCTATGTCTCGATAATTAGAATTGAATATTTAAAAGATATGTATATCTATGAAAGGTACATGCTCCAATCTTGTATTTGATGTAAGGGATTTGCATAAATAATAATTAGACAAATAAGAACCATTAGCTCTATCTTGAATATTAATAAGATTGAATTCAAAACGCCATAAATTCTTCAAAAATGAACTTAGATCCAATGAAATGAAGTTGAGAGAAGAGTTATGTGAGAGAATTCTAATCTGACCTAGTTCAAAGATCCTATTAGGATTGTGAGATCCTAACACAACCATCAACTGAAGTTGAAGCGAGTCAAAATCCTGGAAACTCCCTAAACTTTCAAATGTCGAATGATTTAAATTTGAAAGCATGATTAGATAATCCTTTATATGAAGAAAAATATCATCAATTATTTTAACAATATTATTATTCATTAGATGTTAGTTGTCAGAATCAACAATTTCATCAGATGTCTCAACATCACCAAATATATTACTTGAATTGTAAGAAATATGTTCATTAATTTTTGCATCAACTCCCTCATTATGGGAAACCTTATCAATTTGTGTGGACTTAAAATTTAATTCATTAGAATGCAGATTAGAAGAACATGATATATCAATTAATTCATTACACACATATCCACATAAGGGCTAGTGAGATGAGGAAGAAATTCATGTGAGAAACTTATTTATGATTGGATCAAATTTGAGATCAAAGCTTTTCAAATACAAGTATTCCTATGAAAAGAAGATATCATCCAATATATTTGGGAACTCATCGCCATCCATATCAGTGGAGTCATTGTCTTCAAGGTGATGGTTTCCCAAGAGTTTATTTTGGTTGAGGAATTCAATCCCACTTGAATGATTACTGAGATGTTGTGATTCTTGATAAACAAAGAATGTAGAACCATCATTTTGACATAGAGGAATTTGAAAAATAAAAGAGATATTGAAAGTGTCTTCATCCTCTTGCTCCTCCACCTGTTAAATGTTACAACCTTGTACCTGATTACCATGTGAGCAAGAAAATTGAGAATCATAAGTATGTGGAGAAATTGTTGGTTGAGCAGTTTGTTTAAACAAATCAAGGTACAAAGAACCATGAGAAGTAAATGATAGAGGATGACAGGTATCCCCTGAAGAAATAATATTTTCGATCAAATCAAATTCATGATTAGGATTACACTCATTGATGTCATTTGAAGGAATCAACAGATCATTCGTCACCTCAGGCTCCATTAACTTATTACAACATTCCAAGTTTTCCTAGACAAGATCTTGTCCATGGGAAGGAAATGAAGGTAGGATAAATGGATCAAGAATTTGATCTTTAGATTTCACAACTACAACATTAGCACAAGACACCACTTTATTTGGTAATGAAAAAGGAGGAGGAGAAGGAACAAAAGGGAGAGTTGGTTCCTACTCTAGAATTTGAGGTGTCTCATGATCAAAATAAGTTGGAAGAATCCAATCAGCTAAGAATTCAGATTGTGATTGTTTCAAGGAAACTTGAAACAAGTGCTAAAGTTTTTTATTCAAGAAAACACAATCCACATTTTATTCCCGAAAGTCATAACATATGTGAAGAAATCTATTAGGAAAATATTTTATTGATTCATCATATTTCATTCTAAGTTCATTAATCCTTTCATAAACATCTTCATAATCATACCTTCCAAAGGATTGGTGAAGCTCCTTGAAGATTTATTCAAATGAATGAATGGAATTGGTTGGTAAGGTATGAAACCATAGCTTAACTGGACCTTCGAATGTGAGGGTGAATAATTTACAAGAAACATCTTCACAATCCACTTCATGAAATCACAAAATTAAGAAATTGAGATGTATGCTCTGCTATGGATGTTCCACCCTTGCAATAAAAATTCAATTGAGACAAGTCATAAATAAGTTATACGAGGAGTGAAAGGTTTTATCTGTTAGAAAAAAATCGCGAGATTATGATTTGGTAACAAGCCATTTAAGATAAGATATTTAAACAGACTCAAGGAGATAATCTTATCATCTGGCCCTCTTTCTAGTACCAACTGTTGAGAGTGTTGGAAATCTGCCAGCAAAGGGGGTCTCCCTAGTTTGAAGTCTCAAATACACTTGACACTGTTGGAGTAGGATATCCAACTAGGAAATAAGGTTGTTTTCCATTACTCTTAGGGATTTTTCTTGGCTAAGCTTATTAACATAAGATATTATGCAAACAATCTTTGAAACAAGAAAGTTAACATTGTGAGGCATACAATTGTAATCTATATAAGGTACTTTCGTGACAAGGAAAGAGAGAGTGACCCTCTAGAATAAAAGTAATAGTATTATCTTAATAGAGACACATGAGCATGGAAAGAATCGTTGATTAACCTCCAAATTAGTTCAGAAGATAACAATGATGATAAAAGCAAATCATAATGCATATTCAATAAGATGCATACCAAAGCCAATGAAATAGTTCATTTTCATTAGTACGTGTTAACATAAGCATACATTGCAAACACTTATGAAGGAAAGTGTGTAAGCTCTAAGAGGTTCATATATTAAGTGAAATTTAAAATATACATGATTACAATGATGCAACACTAGCCCCAATCATGGAACGTTAAGTCACCACTTGCTCCTCCAAAGAAATATTTTCTCTCCTATGCCAAGCTAGAGAAGCCAAGGTGAAAAGTTCAAAGTCCCTTCTCTTGAGCTTTGAGGGTGTATTTATAACAAATGAGGCGACTCTTCACCTCCCAAGTGACTATTGACCTCCCTAATGACTTTTGAGTTCCTACTATGAATTTTCGAATTCCTATGTGACCTTTGAGCTTCTAAAGGACATTAGACCTTTCTAGTGACCTTAACATTCCGTGTGGGACCCTTGGGCTTCCACACATTTTACATTTTATCATTTTTTGGAAAATACATAATTACATTCCATAGTGGAATCAGCCTTGGCGAACCTTAATGATGACAACAACAGGGGTTTATTATGTGCTAAAGCCAAATCAAACCTGATTGAACTGGAAAATAAAAGAGCTAAAATCTTGAAGGAACATGAGGAAACTTGGAGACTCAAGAGTCGTGCAATCTGGCTCAAAGCTGGGGATGAGAAAACTAGGTATTTCCAAAATTTTGTTGAGGGAAGTAAAGCCTCCAATACTATTTGGCAACTACCCATCCATGATGGAGGTATAGAAAAAACATTCCACCAGCTCTCACAACTGGGTATATCACATTTCCAATAGCTATTCAAGGAACCTTCTGTTACAAACCTTGCTGAGATCATTCGAGTAGCATGGCATTTTCCTGGATTTGTTGATCAGGAAATGGCTAATGAGATTACTTCTCCAATCACCAGAGATGAACTTGAAGGGACACTAAAATGGTTCCATAAAGATAAAATCCATGGTTTGGATGGTTGGCCTATTGAGTTTTACTTAGAATTTTTTGACCTCATCGGGAATGACCTTCTCAATGTTGTTGAAGCATGCAGGACTATAGGAAGAATGTATGAGGCCATCAACACCACCTTCATTGCTCTCATTCCGAAATTTGACTCACCTGCATCCTTCAATGATTTCCGTCCCATCTCACTCTGCAATACCCTATACAAAAACATCGCTAAGATCATAGCAAATCGGCTCCATCCCATACTATCCCACCATATCTCCCTTGAGCAATTTACATTCCTCCACAACAGGCAGATCCATGAAGCCATAGGCACAGCCCAGGAAGCCATTCATTCTACAAAATCCAGGCATATGAAAAGAATAATTCTCAAGATTGATCTAACCAAGGCCTTTGACCAGGTAAACTAGCTCTTCATCAAGATGATCCTGATTCACTTAGGGTTCCCTTTAGCATTCAAAAATAGGATTATCTGCTGCATAAGAATAACCTCCTTCAGTATTCTGATTAATGTCTCAGCATCCCAATTCTTTCATGCTGAACGAGGGCTGCGGTAGGGGTGTCCATTCTCTCCTCTTCTATTCCTGTTAGTGATGGAAGGTCTCAATAGGCTCATTGCCTCTGCAAAAAGGGAGGGAAGACTGAAATGACTGAGAATGAACGAGATCTGCCACCTCACACACCTTCTCTTTATAGATGATGTCTTGATATTCCTTGATGGCAGCATCAGGCACTCGGCCTCCTTCCATGATATTCTAACCCTCTTCGAAAAAGGTATAGGCATGGCAGCGAACCAGAAAAAATCTACGATTACTCTAACTCATACTACCCCTCAGGAGGACAGAGCAGCCCATCTGTACTTTCATTACCAACCACACAACCTCTCAAACGGGCTCAAATACTTGGGCTTTCAGATAAAACCCCACAACTATCAGATTGCTGACTAAATCTGGTTAGTGATTAAACTTGAGAAGAGGTTAAACTTTTGGAACCATAGATTACATTCAAGAGCAGGGAGACGTGTCCTAATAAAATCTGTTCTGGAAGCCACTCCGGTATATTGGATGTCTCTTTCCTAGATCCCTCGGGGAATTCTCAGTCGTATACAATAGATATGTTGCCGATATCTATAGAATGGCCATAAGGAAGGTAAAACATTTGCTTGCGTAAGCTAGAAGAACATTGCTATGCCTAAGAAATGGGGGGTGGGGGTTAAAAGCTCTGCCTATATTTTCCCAAGCTCTTGCAGCCAAGATGAGTTGGTCTCTTCTCACTGCAAAGAACCTCTGGATGACTGTGACATACCATAAATACATTTGGCTGCAACAGACTTTGGACTGGGTCCGATTACAAGACCGCCCTCGTGGGGGAATATCCATTGTATGGAAAGAAATATTACAAACAATGCATTTCATTAGAGCTAGATTGGCATGGCACATCAAGAATGGTTCATCTGTTCGCTTGGGTATCGATCCTTAGATAGGTGGGGGAAACAGATACGTTTTGCACCCAGATCTATTACATCATCTCAATCATAGGAATATCATGATGATTGCACAAATTGTCAATCATGAGCACAGTACCATATTTAGTCAGTGTTGGCGACCAGCTCATGAGCTAAACATTCCTGTACAATGGCAACATACATGGGAATCATATCTTGGGGCTTTTTCCGAAGTGCATGTAACTCTCAATCAAGACCCTGATGTATTAGTATGGATACCAGCTGAGCACGGGAAATACACTCTTAAACTGGGTTATAACCATCTTCTTTAGGACTGTAAGCCTATGCATACTATTGCATGGTGGCAACAGCTATGCAGATGAAAGCTCCTCCATGAGCCCATATCTTCATGTGGAGTGTTTTAAGTAATAAAGCTTCCATATAAGAAGCTCTTATGCATAGATCTATACACAGCCCAAGTTGGTGTATTCTATGTAAACAAGTAACTGAAACAAATGAGCACCTATTTTTGCTCTGTCCATCTACCACTCAATTCTGGCAAGCTATTACACAACAACTCCCTATGCGCAATGCATGGCAGCGTTCTTCAATTCAACAAGCATGGAATAAGTAGACAACAATTCACCAAAGAGAAAAATAACAATGCTTACCCCTAATTATCTGCTGGACCTTATGGCTTTCTCGGAATCGCCTTATCTTTAAGAATGAATCCGTCTGCTGGCCACTGCTCATTGCAAAGGCAATGGCAGTCTACCACGATATCCCTAAAGAGGTATAGACACACATTCACAAAATCTCGAGACCTAGTCGCATTGCTAAGTCACAACCATGGGCCTTCTTTGATGGGGCTGCTCAACCACATGGCAGCAGAGGGGGTTTCTTATTATACCTCTAGGAACAACAAGTTAAAAATAATGGAGAAATGGTTATATGGTTGTAACGTATCTCCTTAGTTTAGGATTAGTTCCTAGAGTTTAGGAGGTTGTTTACAACTACCTATTTTTCAGTGATGTATTTAATATTGTAATATTCATTTGATGTAATGTAGAGTGAACGTGAGAGAGAGTCTCCTCTTTGTTTGAGTGCAGTCTCCCAGGTGCCGTACACACCTGTGAGCTGCAACTCCTTCATTTAATTCAAAGTGTGATTTTTATCTTGGTATCAGAGCTTAGGATAGAGATAGCCTCAATTTTTTTTAGGGATGTATCATTAGTTGCACATCTGTAGTGGTAGGAGAGCTTGTAAATGTATTTGTGTGATTAGGTGGAACTACAGTAACACCTGGAGCGAAAAAGGCGTTAGATGACTGATCATCTCTGAGCTGAAGGAAGGGTTGGAGCGGATTTTTTTTTTGGGGGAAGGTGCAGCAATTCGGGCGAGATTTTAAGTAACAGTGACGCCATTAGTGCGGGTTTGAGGCTGAAAATCGTGCCAGAGAAAAGAACGACCAAATTGGCGCAGATCCGTGGCTGTTAAGCGCGCCAAAATTCATGCACATCATAAATTTTCATTTCCGCAATTAGCGCGGATTCGGCGTTGATTAGAGCGCCAGCCCTTTCTATCTGAAAATCTACAATTTTTTGTTGCAGATCAGAAGTGGCTCGGTGGAGACACGTGGAGATTCTACTTTGTGGCAGCAGATTTGATTTGCCCGGTGGTGGCGAATTGAGGATCCTTGAGTAGCTCGGAGGTAGCAGATCGGATCTGCCAGGTGGTGGCGAATTGGGGTTCCGTGATCGGACCTGCCCGGAGGTGGCGAATCAGAGCTCTATGATCTGCTTAGTGGAAGCAGATCGGTGTTTTGCCCGGTGGTGGCGCAGTGTAGCTCCTTGATCTGTTCGGTGGAAGCAGATCGCCCTTGCCCGGTGGTGGCGTGTTGGAGCTTGCTTGTTGATCTGTTCGATGGTAGCAGATCAATTTTGCTCGGTGGTGGCACAGTGAAGTCCCTGATCTGTTCGGTGGAAGCAGATCGGACTTGCCCGGTGGTGGCACAGTGAAGTTCCTGATCTATTTAGTGGTAGCATATCGAACTTGCCCGGTGGTGGCACAGTGAAGTTCCTGATCTATTTGGTGGTAGCAGATCGAACTTGCCCGGTGGTGGCCGATTGGAGTGTTCAGTTGGACGAAAATGAACAACAGCATAGAACCATACCTCCACGAGTCTGGCAAGCTCGATGGAATGAACTTCTCTAACTGGAAGTTCAAAATGCAAACTTTGCTAGAGAGTGCGAATGCATGGTTGATCATCTTTTGAAATGAGCAGAGAATTGGAACACCGACCCAAGAACAAGATTGGGATAAAAAGAACAAAGGCGGAAGTCAAACTGAAGATGTCTATCAAAGACAACATTATCCCCCATATCAGAGATTGCAAGTTGGCCGCGGATATATGGAACACAATCAAGAATCTGTACAAGACACAGAACACAAATCGTTTTCTGGAACTCAAGGGAAAATTGTTTGCATTAAAGATGGATGAGAATGAATCCGTTAGTGGATTCATGGCCAGAGTCAAGGATCTGAGAGACAAATTGGGAGCCATTGGGGAGAAGGTATCAGATTCAGATTTGGTTACACTTACACTGAATAGAATGATCGATGAATATCAGACATTCATCTCAGGGTTGTCAGCGAGAGAGAAAGCCCCCTCGTTTGATGACCTGACAGCGATTCTGCTCCAGGAGGAGGAACGAAGACAGAATCTGAAAACTCAGAGCAATGAATTAGCTCTGATGGCGAAGAGGCGACAGTACAGAGGAAAGTAGCACCAACACCAACATCAACATCAGCAACCGCAACAGCAGCAGTAGAAAGGGGCCAACTCTTTTCAAAAGAAATCATTCAGAGGTATGACTGATAATTATGCTAAGAGATGTTTTTACTGTGGGAAGCCTTGCCACCAGATTAAAGAATGCTATAAGAGGCAGGTAGATGAAAGAAAAGGAAAACAAAGGAAACATTAGGGGTGTTTTGCTGGAGAAGAGGATGACCACAGCCATGATCTTCGATTATTCACAGTCAACTGTGCACTTTCAGCATCAAAAGGAGATGAGGATAATATATGGTATGTCGATTCTCGCGCATCCTCGTATATGACTGGTAAGAAAGATTGTTTTGAGTTTCTTGAAGAGTCTGCATGTGGATCAATAATTTACTTAGGAGATGAAAGTGGGTATGAGATCAAAGGTTGTGGTGATATTCCTGTGAAGCTACCTAGTGGCGACATCAAACATCTCAAAAATGTTTTATATGTTCCAGGAATTAAGAAGAATTTGATCTATGTCTCTATGATAACAGACCAGGACATGCAGGTGAAATTCTTCAAGAATTGATGTGTCATTCAAGATAGCCAATTGGAGACAGTTGCAACAGAAGTACGCGTGGGGAATTTGTACACACTGGATGCAAGGAGCATGCCATGACAAGCGATGGTTGCAACAACATCAACAGTCGAAAATCTCTGGCATCAGAGATTTGGACATCTAAATTTGCAAGACCTCATATTACTTCAGAAGAAAGGTATGGTCGATGGACTTCCTGCTTTACATAATATCAAACTGGAATGTGATGGATGTGCATTAGGGAAGATGCATAGAGATGGATTCGCTTTGAATGTTAACAGAAAAGAAAGAGACATCCTAGAACTAGTGCATACAGATATTTGTGGACCTATGCAGACTAGGTCTTTAGGAGGTGCATATTACTTTCTACTGTTTACAGATGACTGCACTAGGTTCTCTTGGGTATATTTTTTAAGCAAAAGGAGTCAAGCTTTCCGATACTTTAAAGAATTCAAATCTATGATAGAGAACCAAACAGGAAAGAAGATAAAGATTCTCCATTCGGATCAAGGGGGAGAATACAGGTTAGGTGAGTTCATGAACTTCTGCAAGCAACATGGGATTATACAGCAATTCACAGAGCCACACACTCCACAACAGAATGGAGTAGCAGAACGCAAGAACAGGACATTTGTGGAGTTCTCCAGAAGTATGCTTCAAGGTAAAGGTATATCAAATGGTCTTTGGGCAGAAGCCATTAATACTGTTGTTTATTTAAAGAATAGGAGTCCTACTAAATGTCTAGGCTTCAAAACCCCCTTTGAAGCATTGTTTGGACTCAAACCAACAGTCGGTCATTTAAGAATATTTGGATCTAAAGCTTTTTATCATATACCAAAAGTAGATAGGAAAAAGCTAGACCCTAAAGCCTTGAAATGTATATTTGTAGGATATGGCACAGAGTATAAGGCATACAAGTTATATAATCCTGTGACTCATAAAGTTTTTGCAAGCAGAGATGTTTTTTTTCATGAACAGACAGAAGATGGAAAGGAAGACTCTAATAATGACAGCCACATTCCATTCCTGATAGAACTGAACAGTGAAGAAGAAGAAGAGCAGGAGCAGGAGCAGGAGCTGAAACAGGAAGAAGTAGCAGCAGAAAGTGTAATAAGTGATGATGCAGGTCCGGAAAGTTCTGAAACAGATAGATTTGAGGTAAGTCCTCTACCTAGAAGATCAGGTAGGAAGACTAGATTGCCTGAAAGACTGAAAGGCTATGCTTTAATGTCCAAAATTTTAAACATTGTAGAACCTTCAAATTATGAAGAAGCAAGTAAATCAGATGAATGGAGGGCTACAATGCATGAGGAAATGGAATCAATATATAGAAAACATACTTGGGACTTAGTTGAGTTTCCTGAAGGAAAAGCCCTTTTAGGTTGTAAGTGGCTATATAAACCTAAGATAAATGCAGATGGGAGTGTAGAAAAATTCAAAGCTAGACTGGTAGCAAAGGGTTATTCACAGCAAGAAGGCATAGATTTCGATGACACTTTTGCACCTATAGCTAAACTAAATACAATTAGAATGCTAATCTCTTTAGCAAAAAAACATAAATGGAAGCTACACCAGTTAGATGTTAAATCTGCATTTCTGAATGGAGAATTAAAAGAAGAAATATATTTAGTACAACCTCCCGGTTTTGTGAAAAAGGGGCAGGAGCATTTAGTGTGTAAATTGCATAAGGCACTTTATGGTTTGAAACAAGCACCCAGGTCATGGTATGAGAAAATTGATTCATTTTTTATACAACATGGTTTTCATAGGAGCCTCAACGACCCAAACCTATATACCAAAATAAAGAAACAAAGGCAAATCATTTTGATTTCTTTGTATGTGGATGACATGATTATAACAGGAAATGCAAATAGTTTGATCAAAGAAATCAAGCAGCAAATGTCACAGGTATTTGAAATGAAAGACCTTGGAGATCTTCATTATTGCCTAGGTTCGGAGGTGTGGAAAGATTCTGGTCAAACTTTTCTAACTCAAGGAAAGTATGCCAGAACCCTGTTGGAAAGATTCAGAATGGAACAGTGTAAAACAGCAGCAACACCATTGCAGCAGAATCTTAAGTTAAGCAGTGGCGATGACACAAAATAGGTGGATGCTACTTTGTATAGACAGCTAGTCGGAAGTCTGACCTATCTCATGAAAACTAGGTCTGATCTGGCATACTCTGTTAGTGTGCTGAGCCAGTTTATGTCCAGACCATTTGACAGTCACTAGAGTGCAACAAAATGTGTGTTGAGGTACCTTAGTGGTACTTGTAATTATGGTATTTATACACTTACATTTCTAATGTTACTTTAGCAGGTTATTCAGATTCAAATTGGGTAGGCAACTTGGATGATCGTAGATCCATCACAGGATATGCATTTAGTATTGGATCTGGGGTTATCTCATGGAGTATCAAAAAGCAAAGTACTGTAGCATTATCATCATGTGAAGCTGAGTACCAGGCGTTTGTGCAGCAACATGCGAAGCCATCTGGTTGAGGAGATTGCTTAGCGATGTAGGCGAAAGTCAGAAAGAAGCAACCAGCATCAAAACTGACAACCAAAGCACAATAAAGCTTGCATACAATCCAGTTTTCCATAAAAATACTAAACATATTGACACTCAGTTTCATTTTGTTCGAGAAAAGATACAGTCAAAAGAAATATGTGTGGAGTTTTGTAACACTTGTGATAATTTAGCTGATATTTTTACTAAGCCTCTAGGGCGAGTAAAGTTTGAGTTATTTAGAGGTATGTTAGGAGTGAAAAATAACCCTTTCTCCATTAAGGGGGGGAGTTATAAATAATGGAGAAATGGTTATATGGTTGTAATGTATCTCCTTAGTTTAGGATTAGTTCCTAGATTTAGGAGGTTGTTTACAACTACCTATTTTTCAGTGATGTATTTAATATTGTAATATTCATTTGATGTAATGTAGAGTGAACGTGAGAGAGAGTCTCCTCTTTGTTTGAGTGCAGTCTCCCAGGTTCCATACACACCTATGAGCTGCAACTCCTTCATTTAATTCAAAGTGTGATTTTTATCTCAACATTGCTTCAAAGTTCAATTAGGACTTGGGGAAGGAACTAATAATTATGCTAAGCTTATCACTCTCAGACACTTGCTCCATTTTGCACTAGCTCATAACTGTACTTCCATAGAGATTTTTGGAGACTCACAAATCATCATCAATTAGTTCAATAAAAAATATCATTGTCATGCTATATATCTTCAAAATATTTTGGACGAAGTATACAATCTCAAAGCATTTTTTAATACAGTCTCTTGTCAACATATATATAGGGAACACAATGAAGATGCTTACAAACTTTCCAAGGAGGGCTCACTACTACCCCGAGGCTTGTGGATAATCGCTGAAAAACAGGATTTAGAGATTTATCAGTATCATCATAGGCCATATATTAATCAGGAATACTAGAGGGTGGAAAGGCCCTAAGTATATTTTTATATTTATTTTTTAGTAAATGTATAATTACAATCAATATGTATATATTTATATATCTGCTGATAAAGAGACAATACAAACTGATTTTTTGATACAAGAAATGGAAAAGAAATACTTTTGTTACAACTATTATTGTACAAAGGTCCATATAACCTATAGATACTGCATATGCCATCGGGCATCTACTACCTATAATTTTTCCTCATAATGAAAGATTACGATTTTTCCTTTAAAAAAAAATAATTACATTCCACAAGTGATGAGGAAAAATACATTGATACATATGACTTTTTTAATGACACTTTGAGAACCCATGAATTGGTAATGGTGACATAAGATTACGCAGTACGTAAAGGCCAAGCTCTTCTCTTTGTTGTTGTGACTTTGACTTCTTCATGATGGGTCTTTGCTTGCTCCTCAATTTCACCATACAAATGTTCTAGAATAGTGTTGGAACCTTCCAAGTTAGTATGGGTTTTCATCTCTTAATCTTCGTCCAAGATTATTTATATCCTTCATGACAATTCCTCCTTTTACATCTTCTTCGTAGGTGCTCTCTTGTAGTGTCTCCTTAATGACATCCCTTAACCATCACCCTACCATGTTAAGATGATAACACTTGTAAATGAAGTCCACTCATGTAAATCCAATATCACTCCGGTAATCATCTATTCTTCGTATGACTGCTCATGGAAAATGTTGACTATGATAGGGGAATTTGCAAGGGATTTAAGAGAAATAAGCTAAGAATTTCACAATTGAGGACTATAAGGAGATATGGATGACCACACTATCCTTTGGAACTTAACAATGCATAATTAGGGAAGGATTATCAAAGGTGTTGAATCCCGAAGGAAAAGGAAGGTGCATAAAGAAATGTGGCCAAGATAATGGGTCTAGGAGATGGAAAAGGTTGTTGACAAGTGATGTTCCACTAAGTAATGGAGAGCACTCCAAGACATGGTATCACGATGTTATGTATATATACCTTAAATTGCTTTGGTCTATGTATTAGAGCCTAAAACAAGGAACTGAGTCATCAACTTTTTATTTTACTGAAAGGGAACATATTTAGGAAGCATGCTATATATAAAGCCTTCGTGCTTTGGGAACATAGATGAGCGAGTTGGAAGCTTATGAAATTTGGCACTTATGCCAAATATGAATAGCGCAACACTAAAAGTTTCAAATGCAAGCATGAAGAAGTTGGTAGCTCCAATAGCAACACAAATGAGTTTATAAGCGTATTTGGTAGTTCAACCAAAGTTGGAACTTGCTAAAAATAGAAGAACCCTTGTTAAATTATGTAACTCACCAGAATTGAGGAAAACAATAGCTCATTTCTTCTCAAGGAAACAATAGAGTAGAGTTTGTTGACTTTGAGAGAAAGTTAAGAAGACATATTTTGAACAACACAAAGGTAGAAATAAAATTTTCATGCAATCATTAAAGTTGAGGATGACTATATCTCAATTCGAAATATCAATTCTAAAATATTTATAAGAGGAATCGATTAATCAAGAAAAAAGAGAATTTTGATTAGGTGGATGGGTTTGAAAATTGAGAATGTTTGTTGATGATGTTGTTGGTTTGTTCAATAGAAAAATATTGTTGAAGGTGTTGGTGATGGTGGTTTTGGTGAGTGATTGAAGTTACATATAAATTTATTTTTGTATGGAAGTGACATTCATGATTTGAGTATGAAAGTGTATGAAAGATGAATCATAGAGGTCATGCAAGTTGTAGCTTGCAAATGAGGGGTTGTAGCTCCTTCCAATAGTTGTTGGTAAATACTTAGGGTTTGAAGCTCCTTTAAGTTGTAGTTGATAAAATGAGGGGTTGTAGCTTCTTTCAATTGTAGCTAATAAATCAGGGAGTAGTTTCTTTGTGCTTGTTGTAGCTAGAGAATTTTGTAACAATAAGTTCTAACTTGTCTTGTGAATAAATTGAAAGAATATTTTAAGAAATTATACGTTCTCATTGTGATACTTATGTTATTTATTTCCATGCTTATTGTTGGAATATTGTCATTGATGGCAAAGGAGTAGCACAAGAACAACAACAGACAAAGGAGAAACAAATACCTTCATGGCATGTTGATGGCTTGATGCTTAGATAAGGTTGCAGAGAACATTTAATAAAGAATTTGTGATGTTAAATTGTTGATTAAGCTTAATCATTGTGATGCAAATGAAATACTCTCAGGAAAACGAAAAAATGTTGCAAAGATTGTTGTGATGCATTAACTATAAATATTGTTATTTGATGTTCACATTAGTTTGATGCCTTTAATCATTACATGTGGCTAAAATTAATATTGGGTGGATTATTTATTTTTGTGTTCTAATATTCAAGATTTGAAGAGTTTGGAAACGAATGAGTGGAAGGCAAGGAGTGAAGCCTTTTCACTTCATATTCCTATGTGGGATACAAACAACCAACAAACAATTTCCATAAAATATGTGATTTTGGAAGAAAAAAGAAGTTAGAGAACGAATGAATGTGAGAGAGCTGATTGAACTATTAAAGAAGAGAAGCCCAACATGTGTGAAAAAATAACTTGGTGAAAGTAGGGTCTTAGTAACATGGTGGCACTTCAGGTACATGATTGGTTTGCTTTTATTTGTTTTCAACTTGTTTATTTTTTATTTCTTTAGGATTTTAATTTTTTTTGGTACTTTAAGAAATTCATACACTAATCCATGTGCAGGAAAAGGATTAGCAACTCGCAAATCAGTACTCAAGGATGATCACAATTTTGGGAGAACTCACTCAAATCCTAGCAACAGATGGGACCTTTGCTTCTGAAGAAGAACAAATCTTGATAGTAGTCAAGAACTTATCTACCTCTCTAGAAGTGATAGAAGAACAGAGAATCCATGAACCACATCCACAAGAAGAACTTCACCCTTGCAATCTTGTCGAAGAAAATAAAGAATCATGTACAAAATCCAATGGAGAGAAACCATTAGAACTTGAGATTAAAGAATTTTTGACATGCCTATACGTGGATCCTCTTAGCACACAAGAGGATAGTCATACCATAATATAATATCTACAAGGCATGGTAAAGGAGGATATGCTAAATGAGATAAATAAAGAGGTAAACCAAGAGAATTTTGATTTCGTTGAAAGTTGGTTTCAAGAAACTATACGACCATATCTCTCATTCATTCTTCCTTAATTCTTGACATCATCATTAAAACACATGGTTCTTCATACTCAATTATGCATTGAAGATTATATTTTAAATTCGAGTATGAATGTATTTTTATACATGTTACGCACATGGTTACATTGGAAATACTCCTATACATGAGGAGAGGAATTTCATTTTCTCAAGTAGAGTAGGATAATAAATAAATGTTTCATATAGTGGTTAGTTTAGTCATAAAATATAGTGCACCATATTTCTCATTTGTTTTGTATAAGTAGGGATGTTAACGGCTAAAAAGTAATTAGTTGAAAATGGGAGGTCTATGTTCTTATTGCATATTTATGTGGGGGTCTTTTAGTTGCATATTGTTTTAATGAAGATTTCCACTCAGTGTTATTTCCAACTGCAACATGGTACAACTATTACCTTTCTTTCCCACTTATTATTTCTTTTTAGTTAGATTTGTTTCTAGTTTTTCTTTTCAATAAAGTAAGTTATGACCATTCTATTTGGAATCTTATGTGAAGTTGGAAATGATTTCATTGTAACATCATATAGTATTGCATCCCAGTTGTCTGGTACCTTGTTTCAACTAATTAGTACCCATAATTGCTACCAATTTGCTATTTTGCAAGACAATATCGGATTCAAGGATCTTGTTCGTTTGAGATGCTTAAATACTGGAAGAATATTTTCCAAAGTGGAAAAGAAATATCCATCAAGATAATGGAACACTTAGGGGAGTATTTGATTATATCTTTATTTTTCCTCAATTTGTTAAAAATTATGCATTCATGTTTTATCATTAAGACCAATATTTCATGAAGATGATTGAATAATCAATATTTTTCATAAAAGTTTATTTCAATAAAAATTCCAAACTATTCATAGATGATATACCTTTTCTAATTTGGAATTTAATTTTTCTTTTTCATATAGATTTCTGATTATCAGTACAAAAGAGTTGCCCAAAATATAATTACCAAAACATACTAAGGGGATTATAATAAACTTAAGAGGTCCATACAATGATACTGATGAGAAAGAAACTTGAATACTATAACCATAACACCAAAGCATGATATACAAGAATCTTTATTAAGGCATGTATAATAGTTATTGAAGTCTTTACTCATAGTGGAATACTACATTAAAAGTGAAATCATACATGAAAAATATGACTAGTATGACTTTAGGTGTCTGTTCGTTATTCTTTTGCAACCTCATCCATCTCACATTAAAAATGGCTCATTCATGCTATGTCGTTTAAGTAACTATAAGTACCTTATGCATCCAAGACATTATGCAGGTAATCAAAGTCACTCTGAAAGGTATCATCCTATCCCTTCAAGGGGATTTCTGAAGCCACTCCCCCATCTACCCATTGAAAAAGTAATATCCATAATCTAAACCTAAAATGGTAGGAAACATGGGACTAGAGCCTTCAGTGTAAAATAGGTTTAAGAAGTTAACCCGTCAAGGCTATGGACATTTGCTGGTTGCGGGTACTGAACTCTTATATCACTAAGAAAAGCCATGGAAGCTATGGATACTAGCGGGAAATGGGGCATTATGCATAAAGAAGTGTCAACCAAACTAGGGATTTTGTCTACATGTATGATGGTTACTCTATAATGTTATAATAAAAAATAAAGATGTCTGGATGAAGTCAACAGTAAAAACGATCTCCATAAATTTGTTGCTAAAGGATGGCTTTAAGGTAACCTTGAGTCCTTTATCATTGGTTTTTCATAATATGTCTAATATTTAATTATCTTATAAGTGGGACCTATGATCATATGGAATTAATAAAACTCAATCGCAGATATTATTTGTAATACTTGTATGACTATAATACTTTGGGATTTGATTAGTAATAACTAATTTTTCATTGGTTCATCATTTGTTATGATCATAATAAGCCTCCTACGTTTCTATCTACAAAGAAGGAGAGCCCTTTAAATTTATTTCTTGAGCATAAGACTGTTAAAGATTGATGAAATAATATGTAATGAGTGATTTGGAATTTATTCTATGCTTGGTTCTAGCTTTGCATCACTTTAATAAATCTAAGATGACCTATTTTTGTTTAGTATTCATCTCATTAGTTTCATTGTTTTGTTTTGCAACTTTCTTTGTACTAGAGCCATCTCAACAACCCAGCTCACTCCTTCAGTACCTCACCTTCTTTGCGTGAGGACATGAAAAACCTAAGGCATACGGGAGATGATGTTGGGATATTTTAGTATCTTCAATTCATTCTCTTCAGGATCCTTTAGAAGATCAAATTAGCATCCATCAAATCTAACTCTTCCAGATCATTCTAGATTTTTAGCCTTATTTTTCCTCATCTTCAACATTAGCCAACATATACCATGATCCATACAACTTCCATTGTATCCTGTAGTAAAAATCAAAATTCAAAAGGTATACTTGAGGTAAAAGATGTTAAGACCCTTCAAATCATCAAAATTTAAGGAATATTGATGATTAACCACTTCCTATTCCATAAATCTTCACCTTTCTTAAACCACCATTAAAACCCCATTTTCAAATCCATCAATGAATATTTTAGTAAGACCATAAGAATGATTGTAGTACATGAATATCTATAGTGTCTTGTCCTTGTACATCATAAAGCATTAACAAAATCATCATTTGAATGCTCTCAATAAGAGGATGAAGTCATTATTGTTTATCTACGAAAATAACCACAATTTGAATAATGGTCTTATAAATTTTCTAGACCTTATCCTCATCATCACCTTATATCATACACCATCCCTTCCTAGTCCATATGTTGTTTGTCCTCAGTTTTTTCTATCCTATTGTGAAACATATAATGTCTATGATGATATGCAAATTCACCTTTAATCACTAGCACTAAGAAACAATGTCATAGGTGAGGATTTTGTTTTCATGAGGGAATGCAAAGTCTTAGGCATGGGGGAATGTTGGGTTCTAAATATCTCACATTATCAGGGAAAATTTTAGGGGTCAATATTCGCAGGTGGAATAATTTTCCATGCGTTTACCAAAAAACATATTTGTCTATTTCCATTTTTTTATAGAAATGATTCGCCCCAATTTTATATTATAAAATTATTTTACCTTAAAAATCACCAAAATTGTATATATACTAATATAAAATCATCAGAAATTTGAATATTTTTACAAAAATATCACCAAACATTTTTCAATTTGCATACTAGAGGCAAGTAAGATTCGACGAGGTTTCTAAAATCTAGGATAAACTTCCATCCTTCAGATTTTCCTTGCATATTATTCATTATATAATTTTCTATTCATAGGCCATAGCCCCACACATAGGACACTTATAACCATTATACCACCAACTTTTATTAAATGTACCTCTTCTAGCATGTGGTTAATTATGGTAGATTTCTTATCTTTTTAATGGTTAAACATGTTTTTAACATGGTTTTTTCAATGATGGTTTACTAATATGGTTATGTGGCCAAGGAGCATGTTCAACTATGAAAATTTACGTCTTTGTATCAATTCTGGCAATTAGTACCAGTTCAGTACAGTTTGGTAATTCAATACATAGTTTGGTACTTAATTTGGTCCTTAGTCTAGTATTTAATTCGATACATGGTTCAGTAACATTTTAGCAGTTCCGTACCTAATTCTGCAGCTATGCATGAATATCTATAGACAGTTACGTCCAAGAATCATAGTTATGTCCAGAATTGGGAAAAGTAAAACTAATGCCAACTAGCATCGTTCCCATCTTCAATGAAAGTTCCAATGTAATCTTAAATCATAATGATTTTATTTAAATAATATTTGCTATTTTACTTTAGTATGGAATTAGATTTTCATGGACATCGATATGATCCTCTTTGATCATCACTTCCTTCACTCTATGTATTATAAAAGAAATATATATGCATAGAAACAATAGAGGAGAGGGAGTTGAGAGGAATTGCATCATTACTCTGAGTTGATTCGTTTGTAACATATTTTAATTTCTGTATGTAAAGCTGACGATTGATTTTTTTTTTGTAACAAGGATTTATTTATTGTCCATCTTTGCATATTGTTCTAATCTGATTTAATCTCTAGGCATGTTTCCAGGTTGGGAAGGGCTCCTCGACTTAGGTAACATTCCATATTTCATTCTTAGAGTAGAATATTAGTTACATTTAGTTTCTTTCAACGTAGCTATATTGATTTTTAGATTTTTCTCGATATTTCATTCATAAATCTTAGTTTATATGAGTCTTACATTTTAGATCTATTAGTATAGTAAATTCAACATGTTACGATTAAATTCAAATTGATTTTTCTCAGGCTTAAGATCCATACAAACTTAAAATTGGTTTCTTAACACATTTTGGTACCGAGAATTTTAATCTACATAATTTATGTACTTAACTGAGTATTGATATTCAGAATTTCAATTTCTACAATTTTTGTACCTAATTTGGTACGAGGTTCTGTACTAGACCAGGGTATTAAAAAAATGCAATTTACATTTTAGGATTCTTTAATTAATTAAGATCTTTGAAGTCACTTGGTAAAAGAATCCTACAAAAACTAAGAACCTACAATATATTAGTATAACTCTAAGCCTGCTTAGCATTTATTTTTGATATTTTGTTAATGCATTTCTTATATCTTATTGCCTTGCCTCTTTTTACTCGCCTCACATGATTTTGCTTATAGTTGTCGACATTTTTTTTTTTTTTTTCCAGTTTACTTTTCTGCAACATATTTAAAGGGTTTTCAACACTATAGGATTATAACCACTAAAGTCTCAATATCTAATAATCTACATAAATCAAACCACATGAACATTGTCTGTTGGTAATGAAATATTATGGTTTAGAACCTAATAAGCATTAGAGTCTCATAGTTCAGTGACAAGTGATAATCCTTAGGGATTAGTTATTTCTAGTGTTTTTTGTTAGCATATGCTATAATAGGCTATAATCCTACATTTCCTATGCTTGCATCTATAAGTCTTACGATCCCAGATTCGATAATTAAATGTTAGAATTAGAATACATATAATTTTACCAACAACTATCATACCAATGGCAACACTCATGGTGATAAGAAGATGGAGGAACTAGAGAGTATATATGACATAATATGAGAGGGTGCATGCCTAAGAGTACGTGTAAGTTGTGAACTCTGAGAATAAAATTTACCCACATATGTAAAGGAGACAGAACTCTTAACAAAAAGTGACTAGAATCCTTAAGTCATAGCCACTTTGTGTAGAGATGAGTTATGAAGTAAACTGGAGAAGGAATCAATGAGAATCCTTCACTTGAGCTCAAGGCCAGGGGGAGTTTCTAAATGATTTCTTGACTGAGGCATGTGAGGAATTTAGGAAGGGAAGCACTGAGCGATTTCTAGATTAGTGAAGGGATCCATTTTATTTTATTTTGGTAGGGGACCATAATTTCTATGTCAAGAGGCCTAACACAGCTATTAAAGTGTAATTCCTAAATCTTGCAGGTGAAGGATACTACCCTTCACAATTACTACTTTCCTATGAATTTTGAGAATCTTAGGTGAAACATTCCATGAGTGACTGGATAGGGCACAGTGGTAGCGAGTAACAGGAAAAACATCAATGTAGTTGAGAGGAAGGTTGGGTTGAGAGTGTCTCACCATCCATCATTTTCTACAAATTTAGGGGCACCAAATAAGTTTATTTATCGCTTATGAATTAAATTACAACATTGGTCAAGGATTTTGAAATGTTATTAATGTTGATTACTATGATTAATTATGATGATATTAGCATAATTTTGAGGTATAAAATGACCATATTATAGAAAATAGTAAAATAAGCTTTCTAATTTTTTAAAGGAAAATAAATAAAACCACTTTTTTTTTATTGTAATTGTTGAGCCTCAACCTTGCACCTTCCTACACACCCTCTTAACCCTCATTCTCCACTCACTTCACTCATCCACTGGTTGAATTATTGCATTATAGTTTAAAAAGGACTGTTTATATGGTTTTCTAACTATACTGATGTCTGTTGTTTGGTTTAGTCTTTTGTTCATGCAGCTGTGGAAACTTGTTAGTTTCCACAGCCAGCACAGGTTTCCGTAGCCAGCACAGGATTCCGCAGCTATTTTGTTAAAAGCTGTGCTCCAGGTGTCTTCTGAAGGAACGGGCTACATAGGCAAGCTCCAGATGGCATGTACATGGATCGTGTCCCTTCGAACCAGCCAAATCACCCATTAGAGGCCGCGGTCAACCAAAGTCAAAGACGTGGCCAACCAAAGAGTCCAGCGGTGGCACGTCACTGTTATAGGCACGTGAATGATACGTGGCCTAGTTCCCAGCTCACAGAGGCTCCAGCACACCTGAGGATTGTTCTTGAACAATGAATCTAACAGCCAACCACTCCAAGATTTAAGAAGCATAACGACAGCTACACTAGATCTCGGCTCAAGAGATCTACATGTCTATGGCACGCAGTTAATAGCATAGTAGTTGATCAGTTAACTGTAGAATTTTTACATTATAAATAACGCGTTGTCAAACGCTGTAAAGAGACTTTTGATGCATAGAAATTCTGAACTGTTATGTAATTTCCGCAGGCTGTTGGTTATTTTGTCACCCCACTGTTATATATGTTGTTGATTTAAATACATGAGAAGACCTTTCTGAAAATAGTCTTGTGATTATTTGATTGGCTGAAGTGGCAGAGGGCCCCTGCACGTTGAAGCCATGTAAAGTATTTGTTTAGTTTCATTATGCTTTTGTTTTATTGTTAGCTTGTACATAATATGTTGCTTTATGTTTCTGTTGTTCATATCTTATCTTTGTAAACTGATCAGTGCTTTTTGCAGGTTCTCTTAGGAAGCCCTAGCAATTTTTCATTTTCTTTAATAACTTTTGGCATATGTGGTCATCTTGTCCTTCCTGCTAACCTTTATTTTCTGCAATTTACACTCAACATTGTCCTTTTCAAGTTGTTATTTGTTTATTTCTTTTTCTGCTAATTAGATGTCATACTGCTTAACAATTTATGATTTCTTTCTGTGGTCAAATGACTATATCAGCAGGAGATCAGAAGATCACTAACTGTAGTGTGATTTAGTTTTCATATTACTTACTCATAGTTGCTTTCCATAAAGTAGATTTAGCTGAATGGTAAAGAACTAAAAGAGTCTAAGTAGTGTGATTAATTTCTTTTTACATTTAGTTATCATATTGCTTGTTGTGTTCATGATTACTTCCCCAAGGTAGATTGAGAAGAGCGGTAAAGGATTTGAAGAATTCAAGTAGTGTGATTAGTTTCCTTATGCAATTTACTTTCTTGAACAGTTAAATATCATATTTCTTGTTATGCTCATGATTACTTCCCCAAGGTAGATTGAGCCAAGGGGAAAATGATCTAAGAAGCTCAAGTAGTTTGAGTTAGCTGCTTTACTTTAAGTTTGAGTTGTTTTTCAAGTTTTTGCTTTCTTTTCATTTTCAGCAGCAAGGATACTGGGCCATTGCCATTAGTTCGCTTTTTGATACATTTTGTTTTCTCTTAAGAATTGGTTTCATTTCAGTTATTGTAAAGCTTTCTTTTGAGCATTTTTCAAGTTTAGAAACCATCACCATTTACACTCCACACACTTCACACTTCACTTTCATCACCACACATTCAGAAAAGAATAAGATCTAAAAACAAACTAAAAAGCTTAAAACGACAAAAGCCTAAGGAAATGGTTATCTAAGTACATATAGTACACCTCACTTCGTCAGTTTACGAACCCCGGGTTGACATTATAAATAGCAATTTAGATCACACTAAATTGACTAAACACAACATGAGACAAAAAATTGAACTGTTACAGTATCTTGTTCGTTCATGGGATCCTACTAATCAGGTTTTCAACATCAAGGGCAAAATGATCCCCTTTACCACTGAGGATATTTACTTTCTGACGAGTTTGTCGAGGCGGGGTGCCCCCATCTCATTATCAGGATTCACCCAAGGAGGTGAATCAGTGAAGGAGTATGTATGATAGTTTTGCCAGGCAGGATCTCAACCCAGCAGAGACGAAAAGATCAAGATATGTGATGTTAATGACTTGCCATTGAGAATAATCCTCATCACCCTTGCCAAATTGGCTGGCAGTGCATCGTTACATTTGACTAACGGGTCTTATATGCATTATGCCTTAGAATGCTTGGAACTAAAGTATTTAACTAGTGTGAGGCAGTTATTTCATTGATGAAAGACCAGCTGACCAAGGTGAAGAATGAGAAGAATATTTTTTTTGGATATGGGTCTATCTTGATTTCTTTCGCCTTGGAGATAATCCTACTTATGCAGCTACATCACATTTCTCTTAGAGTACCTGGACCTAGAGACCCACAGATGCTGAGGTGGGTAGATCTTATGGCTAGGCATGCTGGCGAGTCGTTGATCTCATTTTCCTCTGCTTTCTTCAAGTGGTTTGATCGTCAGGAGATGGTCTTCATGGAATATCCATATGCTGGGATGGACTTTTGTGGTGATCCAGATCTGGTATTGCCAATTGGGGTGCAATGGAGCGCTATTGGTAAATTGATTCAACCACACTTTTATTTTTAAAGTTTCTAATTTTTGTGTTTTTTGATTGTTACCAAGACTAAGCAAACTTGTATATGTATGCAGATGTTGGATCCGTTTGACCTGTGGTACACCAACGGGAGGTAGGTGGACCAGTTCAGAGAGCTGTTGGGAGGGCAGTTCTTAGAGATTTAGACATATTAGAGAGCTTGGCTTAGTTGTAGGATCTCATAGAGGGTTTAACCCTTGGTATTCCAAATGTCCAGATTGAGGAGTTACCCATGAGATTGAAGTGCCATAGCATTAGCGTGCTGAGTTGTTGGATGAGACTCCTGCGTATGATAACAGAGGCCGTGACTTGTTATCATCAACAACACTAGTCTATTGGGATATTATCTGCATTCATTTTTGAGTTTTTTGGGTCAGATGATCAATTTTGTTTTGGGCACAAAATATTTGTAAAAAACTTATATACAACAATCTATTTGACTTTTAGAGTTTTATGGTGGTTAAGTGATGAAATCCTATTCAAATGATGATGTGATTTGAAAATGATTTCTTTAGATATGTTGCAAATGTCTATCTAACACATAATTTGCTAGAGAGTTAGTGAATGCGTTTAAATTTTTGGAAATATGTTGATATTGAATAAACTCAAAATATCTTTCCAAAATTCAAACTCTAAGGAACATGCGATGAATTGGTGGGCTTCAGATGAAATAGATACTAGTAAGTTGTCGTACGACAAGTTGTGAGTCTAGCCTAATGATGATTTGGCGTATGCCAAGGGAAATGACATCAGAGAGGAGTTCGATCAATGCGCTATACTCAACAATATTGTTTGTCAACCATTCAATACATATCCATCTGAAACTCACTAACTCGCCGCTTGGAGTGAAAATGGCCCATGCTGCAGAAGATAGGTTTTGCGTACTACAACTAGCTTGATCAGCATACCCAACAAATGGTTCTGAAAAGTCCGACATCTGCATCAAATGTGAAGTGGATTACCTAACCAAATCAAAAATCTAAAAGAAAACTAACACACAATTAAAGCATATGTACAGTGAGTTTTACTACACTTATCAAAGCATAGTAACATTTAAGATACAACCCATTTCGAGGCTAGGACAATGGAATCCCATCATAATCCACTAACTCATAGGCTCCTTTTGTCAATACACATTTAACAATATAAGGGCCCATCCATAATGGTTCAAATTTTCCCGCTCCTAGCTTGTTGGGATCCTGATTGTAAAGCAAGACCAGGTCACCTTCTGAGAAGACACGAGGCTTAACATTCTTGTCATATTATGCCTTGATGCGTTTCTTATGCACTTCGTTAGCTAATGCAGAATCATGATGGGTTTCATCCAGATGGATTAATTCCAAGAAACGTGCTTCTTCTTCAGAAGTATCAGGTAGAAGGTCATTTGCGAGTTTGAGCGATGAGATTTCACATTGGATTGGTAAGACTGCTTCCAAACCATACACCAAATGAAAAGGCATAAATCTGGTCGCATTTCTTACCGAGGTTCGATATGATCACAAAGCTGAGTATAGGATTAAATTCCAATTCCTTTTATGGACTCCAACCATTCTTTGCAACATGCGCTTAAGGACTTTGTTGATAGCCTTAACTTGTCCGTTAGCTTGCGGGTAGTATGGAGTAGAACTATCATGTGACAGTCCTAATTTGGTAGTTAATTCAACCATAATGTGATTGTGAAAATGTGACCCATGATTTGTAACTATAGCCTGTGGTACACCAAACCTGGAAACAACATGGTTAGAAAAAAGAGAGCAGTTGTTTCACCACTGTTGTTCAATGTAGGCATCGCCTTGGCCCATTTGGTAAATAGTCAACAACGACTATAATATACCCATGCCCCCCAGCCACGGTGGGGTTACATGTCATAAAATTAATGCCCCATTTTGTGAATGGGCCAACAGCAACAACTGGATGCAGTGGTGCAGGTGGTAATCTTGTTTTACGATTAAAAATCTGGCAAGCATGGCAACTTCTGACAGTAAGAATGCAATCTTTGAATATAGATGGCCAAAAGTAACCAGCTCGTAGAATTTTTTGTGCAGTTGCGTAACCAGATAAATGCCCCCCACAAGAACCTAAATGAAATTCATTCCAAGCCTTTTTAGTTTCCTCATGAGTAAGGCACCTAGATAAGATCATATCAACGCCACGACAATAAAGTGTATCACCAATGATTAGATAATCTTCGGCTTGCTATCAAGTACGTCATTGTTCAGAGCGAGAGGTATTAGACTGAAAATTTTGGGTTTGGAGATAGACTAGTAGATCTCCATACCATGGATCACTTGATGAAATTAGAAATAGAGACTCATCCAATATTGATGCTTCTGATGTTAAATCATTGGAGGACGAGGGAACATTGCAAAGTAGCTCAACAAAGATGAGAGATTACTTAGATTTAGATTTGATGAACTCCAAATCAAACTCCTGCAAGATAACTATCCATTTAAAATATTTCCCCCCCGAGCAATTGACGTGACAAAATGTATGTCATAGGGTTGCAATCTGATACAATAGTAGTTTTGCGAAGGAGAAAGTAATGACGAAATCTCTGCACAGCTTGAACGGCTACCAAGGCTAACTTTTCAACATATGAATATTTAATTTCTGTATCATTGAGATTGTGACTCAAATAATAAATAGGATGTTCAATTCCAATTTTTTCTTGAACTAAAACCATACAAATGGTTGTACCTATAGCGGCGAGATACAGGTAAAAGTCTCTTTGATAGTTTGGGGCATAGATTAATGATGCTTTAATTAGGGAATCTTTGAGAGTATCAAAAGAAGCTTGCACAACCTAGTCCCAATGGAAGGGTACCTCTTTCTTCAATAGGCGTGTATAAACTTTACCTAATTCAACATAGTTTGGAATGAATCTCCTCAGAAAGTTTTCCTTCCCTTGAAGTCTCTGTATCTGTAAAAAATTTGAAGGTGGAGGCATGTCAAGGATTGCCTGAACCTGTATGGGATTGAGTTGAATTTCGTCTTTCAAAACTGGAAATCTGAGTAATCAACCAGAGCCAACACAAAACACACATGTGTGTGGATTCAGTCTTATTTTGTAGTGTCAACATCATAAAAATATTGCTCTCAAATCTTGCGGGTGATCAGTCTGTTTTTGCGAATGAGCAGGAAAATCATCAAGATAAGGTTGAACAATGTGTTTGACGTCATGGAAGGCATAATTCATCACCCTCTGAAACGTAGCCCCTGCATTTTTCAAACCAAAGGGTAGCTTTCGATATACGAATGTGCCCCACGGACATATAAATGCAGTTTTTGATTGGTCCTGTGGGTGGATATTGATTTGATTGTAGCTAGAAAATCCATCCATAAATGAAAAGATTTCACATCCGGCACATTCGTCAATAATCTGGTCGATAAAAGGTGTAGGATAGTTGTCCTTTGGACATGCTTGGTTTAAAACCCAATAATCGATGCACACTCGAATTGTCCCTTGTTTTTCATCATTAGAACAATATTAGATACCCAATCAGTAAGAGGTATAGGGAAAATGAAGCCAGCACGAAAAAAAAATTCAACCTCTGCTTTAATGGTGGCATCTTTCTTAGGATGAACAGGTCGAAGCCACTGTCGTACTGATTTGACATCACAGTACATTTTAATCTCATGTTCAACAATGCTTGAGTTAATGCCCGATATCTCCTCATAAGACCATGCAAACACATTTCGAAATTCATGAAAGAGAGCACAATAATTATATAGTTCCAATGTGGAACAAGATTTGCCAACATGAATATTTTCTACAATGTTAGGCTTGGTCGAAATGTTTATAGAAATTGTTTATTCTATGTTAGACAAATTATGCTCAAAATCTACAGTATTTACAGAATTCGACAAGAAATCAATTGGGTGATTGAGTTCATTTGAATAATCTTCATTGTCATCTTGAAGGTGGGAGCGATGATGATAATCTTCCCACAACATCTCTCCTATCATCATTGATTAGATGATTCCTTCATACGTAGAATGTATACATGAAAAAGGATCTAAAGAGGTACCATATTCTAATGACCTATTTACCCATGCAATTGTTGAGTGCGGATTAGGGTTTGTTGTACAAGCCCAATAGATTGATTGCTATAACATTTCAATGGGGCTTGGCGGCATTGCCTTGCCATAATCATCACCTTCAAGGTAGTTGGAAATCTTCTTAAAATTAGATGATGTAGAAGAAATCATGTTGCAGTTCTCCACTCTTGCCACTTTTGTGAAACTGGATGGTGACGAGAGGGTAAAAGTGCCCATTAGGGAAGGATATCTTAGGAGACCTACTCCAACATTTTGAATCGATTGTGAGTTTCCGTGTATCAATGGAATGCTTCCTGTAGCCTATGAACTATTGGTGAAGAAGGCTAGCTGATCAATGACTATGATTCCACCCTTGAACGAAATGCAATCATTCGAAAGTATGTGGAAACAACAGTAGCCATAGCATATACCCAAGGGCTTCCTAGTAAGATGTTGTAATCAAGGAGTCCGTCAACTACCTCGACCTCAACATTTACTGTTTTTCCCCTAGTTCAACTTGCACGTTACTCAAAATCCCATACAGAGTGTATGTTCTTCCATTGAAAGCTTTTAATGTAGTTGGTGATTGTGACAAGGGTGGTGAACCAAGAGTTTTTTAGTAGCTCATGGAAAAAATGCAAGTATATGCCCCCTCATTAATAATAGTTCAGTGAACATTTTTATTGAGAGCTTTTACTTGTATTAGGAAGGCTAATTCTACCAGTAACTGCGGTGTATATCCTGCATCATTAAAAACCACAAGATTTGAATATGTAGGATTTATTCCACCTATTGCGGAAAGTAAAGCTTGTTTCTAGGAGGGATAGTTTTGCAACACCTCAAGTGTCAACATAGCGGAAGGTGATTGAGCCAGATCTTCCACTATATTATAGTTTTGAGCTGCTCGAGCATGAGGATTGAATGTTGATTTGTGTACAACTCCCTTTGGTGGATTTATTGTTAATTCAGTTACAATTGGTGGAACAACTTCTGGTGAAGTCGAGGTCAAAGTACTAGGTTGATCAGTAGCTTGGTTATTTAACGACGATGTATTTCCATAATCTTTGTTCCTTGTTGACACCAAAACATCATTTTGCGGATTTGCGATAGATAACATCAGTACTTGGGATGTGGAAGCATTATCAGTTGCAACCAAATGTGCCTCTGGGGTTGGAAACAGATCTTTCAAGACTACTGAGGTATTTGAAGTCTTTAGAAGTTTAGAGACCGCAGAGAAATGTGGAAAATCTCTTGTATAATGCTCATCATTACATATCAGACATGGATAACAAGGTTTCCTAGTCGTAGTAGGGGATTCAGATGCTTTCTCAAAAGTGGAATTTTCATATTTCTTTTTTTTATTCTTTCCCTTTGTCTTACCTCCTCGTTGCTTTGGATTTTTGCCTTTGTCAGATGTCACAACATTAATCTTCGAGGAAAGAGCATTTTCTGATGTATTTGCAGTTTGATTGGAAATAGCAAGAGTTTGACCAGATGGTCCTCTTGGCGTCTCTATGCTTGAAGAACCGATCACACTGTTGTCGGCATGAGAGTCCCTACTCGATTTTAGTGGTGGTGGAACAATGAAGGCTGGTCTTGGTGCATCGGGAATTTTATCATAGAGTGTGTTGGATTGTGTGTAGATAAAATCCAAAATTGGGCACGAGCGATAACTTGTTCTTCTGTGACAACTCGTCCTTTGGCCACATCCTTGGTGATTGATGGCAACAAGGAATTTATGGACCACTCATCTAAAAGCTAATCGAGAACATACATCTTAAACATTCGATGACGACGCCACCACTCATGAATATGGTCTAATATATGGGTGGAGGTAGTCTGTTTAAAGTTGGTCAAGAGTTCTGTTCTAGTCTCATACCTGATAGGTAACTGGAAGTGGGTCAAAAAGGTAGTGGCTAAAATGGTGAAGTTATCAAAAGAAGCTCTTGGTAATTCAATATACCATTTAGCAGCTGGACCAGTAAGCGTTCTTTGGAAAAGATGAAGTCTGATTGAATCATCATTCAAATTATTTGATGAACACCATAAATGAAAGGTTATAACATGATTTGATGGGTCTTCTCTAGGATTTTGCATTGAACTTCAGAATATCAGATGGTAACTTATGAGGAATCACCAGCCACCAAGGCGCATATGCAATTGGATCATTAGTAAGCCTATTTAAATCTGGTAATTCTAAAGTTACTACAAATGGCAAATGTCGATTCAATTCAGGTGGAGCATACCGAGAATAATATGGAATTGCCTATGCAATAGGTCTTTGCATACCAGAATAGGGAATTTGCATTTGGTAACCTTGGTAAGGTTGTTGGACAAAACCAGTATAAACTGGTTGTTGATAACCAGATTGAAATTGTGGTTGTCCATAACTTGCAAAGCCCTATTTCCCAGGTCCTTGATAAGCTTGATATTGACCAAAACCAGTTTGAGCTTGTGAACCAATTCCAAATTGGGGTTGAGACTGCTGGAATTGAGGTTGTTGGAATTGTGATAGCCACGGTTGTTGAACCAACTGTCACTGCCTAGTAATGAAAGATTGACCAAGCTGTGGATCAACTATATCAGTGTAAGCCTGGGTCATTCCAAATAAAGGTATACTAACCTAAGAAACTTGAACCCCTTAACTTGAAACTTGTGGTTGCAAGGAAGAAGGATCAGTTTGTACCGATTGAGATACAACAAATTGAGCTTGTAATTGTGGCATAGTAACAACAGGTGTAGTAGGAATATTTGACACAGTTTACATTGGTTGTGTTGGATACACAAGCCTTGGTTGAGTTGGCATTATTGGTTTCCATTGACAAACTCTAATTCTAGTTTGACTTGAATACCATCGAAAATTACCATATGGTTGTCCCCTAGAAAAGGGAGGAAATGGTGAATAAGCATATTGCTCTCCATATGGTGGCAATCAAGTATTTAATGGATACACCAGCCTTTGATGACTAGACTGCCCAAATTGATACTGAGGTGCAAGATCAAATTCTTGAGTTTCCATTTGAGAAAAACCAGGTAGAATTTCGGACGCATACATGGGTGTTGACTATGGTGCAGAAGCAACCCCTGAGTGGGTTCCAGACAATGATTGGTAACCAACCGTGACAAATGATTCACTGTATGGGTGTGATTTAGGTGTGGTAGTAAACATTGAGGGGGTGACAACAGAAGATTTTGCTACAACTGCATCAAATGATACAATCTTGGATGTTGATGATTGTTCAACCATAGTTAACTGGCCCAAAAGTTGTCCTAAATATTCAACGGGAACTTGCAAGGAAGTAGGATTAGATGAAGCAAAGTAATCAGGTGTAGCAGGATAAATATTAATCCCAGTTCCAAAGCGAAATGGGGTGCCAGGTGTGGAATCCTCTACTATCTCTTCTATGGCAATCAAATCTAGTAGAAGAGGTTGACCGCCAGGCTCGTAAAAGATTTCTGGTGTTGATGAAAGTGTAGTTTCAACAGTGACTGATGTTGAAGGGGTAACAACTTCTGAATGTTGAAATTCGAAGTCCAGATGTTCAGGTAAATGAACAACAGTTTCAAAGGGAGGTTCTTGAGCAACTTCTGGTTCGGATGTAACTTCTATTTGAACTGGGATAGATTCTGGACCAACTCCTGATGGAGCTATTTCAAGTTTAGAATCACTTCCTGGTTGAACAATTTCAAATTGAGGATGAACTTGTTGTTGGACAACCTCGGTTACTGTTACACTAAGATCAATGCTAATGTCCTCAGGTAAATGTGAAACTTCCTCTTTAGGAATGGATGTACCAGAAATAATTGGAGTAACTGGAGTCTCTGAAGCTGTTGAAACAAATGTTTCAAACAACCTAGATGAAAAACTAGGAGTTCTTGATGTACTAGACTCAGTTAAACAAGACTGCTTTGTCAGAATTGGTGTTGCTTTGGGAGGCAAAGGAGGTTGACTTGTGGTTCTCCACGAACGACGGGGTTTGGGTTGATTTTCTTCCATGATTGCGGATTACTTTATCAACTTAAACTCAAATAAGGAATAAGGATATTATTCGTGGTGAATTAATTTTAATGACACTGGGACACAACTTCACTTTTTCAGTTTTCAAGAATAGAGAAAAAGCAAAAGATGACTCTAGTCGCCTTCGATTTTTAATGAGCCTGAAAGGACAAGTGCTCAAATGATCCTTTTACTTTTAAAGAGTCAAAAAGGAATGAAAGTGACTACTCTGGAGACTCTAGACAAGAGGGTTTACCAGAAAAATCGCAAAATTGCAATATACACCTTGGTGATAAATGAAAGAGAAATTTCCAAGGACTTCACGTATGACAGTCAATTTTCCTGAATGCTATGTTTAGTGCATTGCAATCAATAAGGTGGTAGGCTTAGCTTTCTAGGGATAATTGATTTCAACCTATTGGGGTCTCCCACTATATACACGACGGTACATGGAGCACAAGTCGGTACTAGCACTTATCGGATCAAAGAGGAGGAATCACCCAACCTTCATTGAAAACGACAACCACTAGGCTTAAAGACGCTAGAACACGTCTCTAGCCTAGGCGATTTTCGTTAAGTTTCAAAGCGTTGTTAGATTAATTGTTGTTTATTTTAAGTTGATCTTGCTTAGAAATTTGCCTTTGAATTTTCACCGCAAAATGTGTTCTGAAATTCCTAAGAATGCAACTAGAATGATAAGCACTCTTTTTGTTTAATTTTAATAATGAAAATCCAAACTATGAGGGATAGAGCATAGAAGTACTTTTGAATAAACAACAAAGAGCACAAACTAATGAAATTCCCTAAACGTTCCATTTAGCACACAAAGTAAATTTCTAAAATGAAAATGCATGTATTTCTTTTCAATTTCTCTTAATGTGAATGATGTAATAAGAAAAACTAATGTACAAACGATTCAGAACGTTTTCATAAAAAATGACAATTTATGACAATTTCTTCTAAGAGAGAAAGGAAGATTGAACGACACTTTCAAATTTGAAGAAATGAAGATTTTCGACACTTTTAATGAAAATACAAATCAAATGCACAAATAGATCGATCGACTATCTATGAAGGAGGATTTTACGACACTTCACTTTATGAAGAAAATGTTGATTTTACAACACTTTTCTACTAAAAGAAAAATTTATCAAAACTACCTTTCAACAATGGATTGAAAATGACAAAACAAATACATAAAATACATTAACCAATCCTAGTATAAACAGGGCCAAATTAAAGAGGTGAAGGCTGGTTTCAGAGATGAGACATCATTCATATTCAACAAGCAATTCAATCAAAGATGAAAATTCACAAAAACTTCAGCTCCTATATGGGAAAACTGATCTTCAAGAGATTAGCGCAGGCTGTGGTTATAGACAGTGCGCTGAATCGCTCTGTACCAATGCGGGAACTGCAATGCATCAGAAGTCTCAGTTAAGGACAGTGCAATGATTGCAGTGAGCAATTTTGAAGGTGTTTTTGGCTCAAATTTGATTCAATTTTTAGTGAAT
Organism: Pinus taeda; assembly: GCA_000404065.3. Lineage (NCBI taxonomy): Eukaryota > Viridiplantae > Streptophyta > Pinopsida > Pinales > Pinaceae > Pinus > Pinus taeda. Next base: position 86,674 of record APFE031139963.1, read on the forward strand.
TAGAATTTAATTCAATAAACGACAACAAGTACAGTATATTGGAACGTTATAAGAGGCTACTTAGATACTAAAAAGGGAAAACATTCCCCAGCGGAGTTGCCTATTTGTTTCGGGAATATTTAGTGTTTCTACAAATGCCTAACCCTCTAGATCTAGTAGCCGATCTAGAAAAAATAACAGTCAAAGCAATCTTAACTTTTCCTATAAAAAATAGATAATATAAAGGACAAAGAACCTACTTGTAACTTCTGCTTGTTCCTTATCTCCCTTGACTAATTTCGCTGTTCCTTCCCATACTTAAATCACTTGAGAAGTACCTGCACAACTTACAGAAACAAAGATCCATCAAAGGTTAATGATCTATTGTTCATAAATGGAATAGAATCGAAAGTATGATACACACATGAATGCATTCAACATAAACACAAACATAAGGGAAAAATCTTGAAAACTTTATTGATAAGAGGAAAGATTACAACCAATGTGAGTTTGATCCAGTGTCGTCCTTCCAATTTAATCCTTCTTCACCTCATGAAAAGCAAGACATTCCAACAATATCACAATACTTGCACTCAATACTAATCTCATACCACCAGCATCTCCTTGCAATTCAATATTTTTTAGCCCTGATCTCTTAGATGAGTGAAGGAGGTTGTGCCATCAATGATGATGATGAAAGCCTTCCTAATTTTAGAAATTAGTTCCATGAAAGAGGGGATAGGAGATTGATGTTTCCTAATTCCTTTTGTCATCAAAGGGTGAACTCGGAGGGGCAGGAGGAACTTGAGAAGCTTCTAGAGGTTTCCACTGGATAAGGAATCTTCAAACCCTCATGGAAATTTGCCCAAGTTCAGTCATCGTAGGCTAAAGAGGGACTAAATAAGATGCATAACACTCAATCAGTGTATCACCAGCAATGCATTGTAGCTTGATAGAAGGCTTCATGCACTGATCTCCTTAAGGGCACTTTTTGGATGCTTTCTTTGATGGAACTTCTTTGGGAGTAAGGCATTGTGATGACTAACCTGTTTAGGGCATGTAACAACTATATTAGGGGTTGATGAACTCTAATAACATCGACCTGTAAGTTGGGATTGATATGCCTAAATGAATCTGTAACAATAGGTATGACTGCAGAAGAAATTGAAGGCTTCAAAGACTTCTTTCGACCCAATCACCCTCATTAAGGGGGATCTGCACGACATTGGGGAGATGGTGAAGGATGTCACTGCAGATACCCTCCAACAGTTCACGAAGGAACACTAGATGGTGTTGGAGGTTCTCTGAGCGCAGATACAGGATTTGCAGGTGCAAACCCCATAGGATAGCACTGTGTCAACCATGATCACGCTAGGCACGACTGCGGCTGAGGAAATGCTATGTTCCCAGATGACTAGCACAATCATGTTGCTAGAGGGAGAACTAGTTATAGAACATAAAGCCAATAGGCTTGTGGTCAGCAGGCTAAAGGGAATCGGGATCAATATAGTTGCACTCTATCGGGAGATGCTCTATGTTTTGCAGGATGGAGTTACTGCAGAACTGCGAGCCAGGGAAGCCTTCCAGATGGTCCCAGAGTTGGCCATCCCAATAGAAGAGCCTGTGGAGGCGCGCATCCGAAAACTAGCAGTAGGGGAGCGTGAAGCAAAGCAAGATATGGCTAGGTTTAGCTCGAACCGAACCTTCAAATAATTGAAGGCGTAGCCTACAACTCCCCCAGAGGTTAAGGAATAGCAGGCCAACGTGATTATAGCAAGAATACCAGAGGTTGGCAGTGTAGTGACAAATTGTACAAAGTTGTGCGAGTAGTCATTTGAGGTTCTCACTACCTTACAGGAGGACCTAAACATACATCACCTAGAGACAGAGGCGCACAAGCTATGACAAAAATACGATGAAGTAAAAGGGACTGCATAGATGATTGCCCTTACACAAAGGCTCGCGAGGATGTAGCAAGCGAAAGCACTCAAGGAATAGGTAGATGTTTCTCGACATAAGGAAGTCATTTTGAAGGCGTGCTTAAAGCCATGGATTGATGAGGCATACATCATTACAGCCTCCATTGAAGCAAAGCTTGTGCAGCTACAGGAAACACAAGAAAAAGTTTAGGGCAATAGTTCAGCTACAACAGTCTCTGAACAACATGTCAAGGAGGTACAATAGGCAACTGCTCAGTGCGATGCTGATCTTGCAGCAATCTAGATAGAATTGGGAGGTCTTTGCGCAAATATCTCCACACCAAAAGAGTGACTCGAGGGCAAGTCACGATGTTTATGTTGGGGCCTTTTGGGCATGGGATCCCCCAAGGGAAGTTTTGGGGCTTAGAGCCCAGATTTTGGTCAAAAATTGTAAAAGAGTCATAGGGTTATCCGCCCTCAATTTTGTTATTGTAATGTCGACTGTAGAGATCTACCCATGATTCACGGACCATGGGATTGTATAAATAGAGCGAGGCTCTAAGTAGTTAAGACACAGATCTATGGATGAAGAGTTGAGTCATATCTGATGTGTAAAGTCTAGTTTTGGGTCGTAGAGTAGAAGAAGGCTCTGCAGCTAAGTGCACAGAGGCCCAGTAGTCTGTTGTTGAGTGCGCACACCCCTGCAACTAAGTGCATAGGGTGAGTCAAGTCTATAACAGTTGGAGCATTAATAAAGAGAAGTTTCATATCCATTCTGCGTATTTATTTCCTATTTTATGCATCTATTACATTGAATATACATTGCACTTTTAATGTTTATATGATGCGCAAATATGTATGGATGTGTTAATTAAGTGAATACAAGATAGAGTATTTGTTTATGCGAAGTTGACTAACATTTGTAGGGAGATAAGTAAGATTCGCAATGTAGTATGGGGAAATAGTGCAATTCGCTGCCATAGTAGTGCAAAAGCATCTCAGCCCCTGGTTAGGGCTACGTGAAAGGCGATTATAACATATCATGAGGGTATTGAAGGTTAGAACAGTGCACAAAGTAACCTTCGTGAAGGTAAGCATAGTTGGACTAAATCGTCACCACGGACATCTGAAGGGTGCGGAAACTTGGTTCCAACATCCCCCCATATTGCTTCAGGTGAGACTTCAGTCCGCGCTTCGTGGGCTGGCGCCGAAAGGGCCAATAGTATAGGGATTTGTTTAGCTAACTAACTCTGATCCTGGGTTAGGCCCCCTCAACCCAACATATAGTTGAGCTTGATCACAATTATGTGCCTTTCATAGCTTGACCTGTTTCTTACATTGTGCAAGCTCTCCTTTTAAGCATGCAGGATTTACAATTTAGATAACACAATCCAATATGGATTAGATTATTTAACAAATATGATCAAATCCCTAATATCACTCACAATCCATAGAAATTGTAATATCACTTAAAAAGAAGTTAACAATCAATCAAATCTAACGAAATTTCCTCCTCTTAGCCACGTCTTTTGATAGTTGTTTCTTCTGAAAACTTGTTTTCTACGAATCTCAAAAGATAGTTTGATGCTTGTGCACCATACTCTCATGGAACAAAAAATAAAATTATGAAATCCTGGTCATATGTCTCTTGTCTTCTTGTAATACCTTTAACTCATGAGTTGCATCAAAATCTTTGATTTATCTAGCCTTTTTGTTACTTAATACCTCACCATGTTTTTCTCCTTAAAGCTTAGTTTTTTGGCATCTTCCTAGTTCTTTCCTTTGGAACCTTATGAGAACTCCTTTCTCTAGGTTGTTGCAATTTTTCTCATTTTCCTCTGCTGTCACCTACAAAATCATAAAAAAAACCAATTTCTTACGAGACCTTTAACCAATTTGTACCTCCTTCTGCTACTCAAATATTCACGTCCTCTACTTCTTCTTTAGGTAGGAAATCTATCCATACTCAAATATTTCCATACTCTGATACCACTTAATGAAAATGATTTTTGAAGGTCCTTTAAATATATATTTTAATATTTTTTTACATGAACCTATGGGTTATGGGCCCATGAAAACTAGCTCCCTCAAACTTCTTATGAGAACAGGAACTCGTAACTTCTAGATCCCCCAACCTTTGAGATAGTCGGCACTGTCTAACTAATGCATAAGCCCATGTTCTTATGTGCTACATGGACTTCATACTCACTGAGAAATTTTCATCTGTAGATGCATTTCAAACTCGATGGGTCTCTAATGATTAAGCCTATCTCATCTTAGCTGGCTTTCTCAAGTTAAGGTTTAGCACCAACTTAGGTGTAAGCACATGTGACCACAACTTATGTCCATGAGCTCAAATCTTAGTCTTTGCCCTTTTCCTGACAGAGCCACTTTGAAACCTTCACAAAATCCAGAGACCAAGATCTTGAGAGAGAAAATATTTGATGTCAAATGAGACACTTATTTTGTCTCAGCCTCCATGAAATAACATATTAGTGCATTTTTAAAGTCCTGAGATGGACTTCCAATTCATAGCAACTTTCGGGGAAAAGTTTGTTTACCTAGACCACAATTAACATATATCCCTCGGTTAAAAATATCATTCCTTTCCATTTCGTGTTTAATGTTTCTCAACCCGATGTCCTGAGACATATATGACAACATGAAGCAAATTGTTTTTGCCAGTCGAAAATCTTACATCTCGCTCCTCAGCTAAAAATATCGTCCCTTAGTTGAGAATCTTGTTTCAAGCTTCATATGGCAACAAATGGGAAATATTTTGACTTCGTCAATTAACGTATTGTTTTGCTATTATTTTTCATACCACTTTGTATTTATGTCAAATTGTCATATCTTTCATTCCTGGTACAAAGGAGGACTGGTGCAATTTTGGTTGACTAATAAGAGGAGAGTCAAAATTCAAAGGCCGAAGCCAAAAGGGAGAGCCCAAAATTCAGAGGCTAAAATAAAAAAAAGGAAGGCCGATGCTCAGGATGTTGATTTTGGAAAAGGATTAGCACTTCGAGACCCAATATTGAAAGGACCAAGAGGCATTGTATTACTATTTCAAGATATTGGAAGTCCGAATGTGGAGGCGACCTCGGTGGTTTATTTAAAAGTGGACCCGAAATGAGATATCAGAGTATGAAGTCGAAAGAAAGGCACATAATAACCTTGTAACTATTTATAAAATGAATTCATTTGAAAGCACCAAGGGTCATGGAGAAATATAATTACAAAGAAAATTGTTAGAAAACCAAAAGGTTGAGGGATCCTTTCTTTCTCGTTAAGATGGGACACATGGCAACAGGGGATTGGACCTTAGGAGATGACGAGGAAGATGATGGCAGCATGACTTGGTAGTACAAAGGACACATGGCAGTCAGTTTCAATGTTTTTAGGTGGCCTAGTAGGGCAAATCAGAGGTCGACCTCCAATTGCAGTGCCTAAACTATTGAGTGATTTCTTGGATAGATTTCCCTGGTCATGAATCATTGTGGTGCATGAATTGTTGAGTGACAGGATGAATAGATTGCCTTGGTGAGGAATCTAGTCCATGGTGTTTCTAGCAAAACTAGTGTCTTTTCGATCGACTAGCCCTCTAGGATTGGCAGCTATCCTAGAAACAAACAATCAAAGCAATTTGGGATTTCTTCTATGTATGATAGATAAGAGAGAATCAAAGGAACCAACTTGGATCTTTCACTTAACTCCTTGCTTGATCTCTCTCCCCCTTGACAGAGCTTGCAACTCCTCTCCTACTTATCCTGCTTAGAGAATACCTATAGAAACACATCAACAAACACCGTCAAAGCATCTTGATCTAGTATATCATAAGCATTGCAGAATCATAAATACAATGGACATACAATGGCATTCACAAATAACAACATTCACAATTGCATAGTTGTATGGAAGAAAACTCAAAGAACTTTATTAAATAGAAGGGAGAATTACAACCCAGCTGTCTGATCTAGCATCATCCTCCCAGCATCAAAGCCCTCTTCACCTCATGAAAAGTAATATCACACCAACAATCCAATGCTCTTTCTCAACCACAAACTATGAACACTTCCTTCCAAATTACAAAATTCTAGCCTCTATATCTCTCAGATGAGGGATCCATTTATAGATGTGTGTAAGGGTGTGAGTCATCTCTAGGGTTTTGATTAGTGTCATTCCACATGTTGTCTTTGATTCCACTTGGATATTTCTTGGATCTCTTACTCATCCCTAGGCGAATTCAGAGAGGCAAGTGTCATAAGAGAAGTTTCTAGAAGATTCCATGAGCATCCACTTAGCAAATTATCTTGTACATTTATCATCCTCACTCATCGTACCCTACAGAAGGCCTCATCAATATGCATCACACCTGGCTAGTGTAGGAGTCAGTATGCATCGCACCCTGACAATGGAGCAGTTAGTATGGTCCTGTTTTAGCCAATTCAGGATAGTTTTTCAGGTGGAACTTTTGGAGAATGATGTAATCAGTTGACCATGATCCTTTAGGGTATGAAACAACACTTTTAGGGGTTAAAGAACCCTAGTTTATTGACATATAAGATTGCGGTTGCAGTGCCCAAATATGTCTATAACAATTGTCCCCTAAAGCATGAAGTCGTAAATCTTTGATTTTGGGTGAAATGCTTTATCATGAGGATCCGAGATTTTTGAAACTAGAACGTGACCTGTATAAGTTACAATATAATACATCATCATAATATAATTTTCATGATATAGTTGAGGTGAGCATTCCCATGCTCAACTTTATAAATTCATTTCATGTACATAGAAAAGATAGTCGTCTGCATATGCAGACTAGTGATTCTTCAAATGCATATTCATCATCCCTTGCTTGGATGACCATTTGTGTAGCTTCTGTGTACATTTGATGTCTTTACATCCTTTAATATATCACAGCTCGGATGGATAAAACTAGATCTAGGGTCTTCAATCTCGTTCAATCTTCACCTGATGTACAAGTGAATCCATGTGAAGATATGTTTTGAAGTCGAACATGGAAAGACATCGCCTGATTACCAGCCAATAATGTGAGCTGTTAACAGACGTGAGAGGAATCACTGATAATGATGATCATCCTCAAGGTACTATAGTACAATTCACGTGGTGTGAATATATGATTCGATGTCGAACACCACACAAAATCTTTCGGTCGAAGGCCATTGATGTCAACATGTCGCCAGAAGTGAGAAACTTGCCATTGAGGCATACAAGCTTCAAAGTACTGAAATGGGTGTTTCTAAGTCAACTTCTTAGATAATAAGCTGATGTCGACTAGAAGTGACTTGTCATAGGAGGGCCTTAATGTATCCACATCTACGAAACGAAACGAAGCAAATGATCTTATGGAGGTAAAAATGATTTGACGACACAAGGTTCAAGAATGGTGATCATGAAAAATGGAGGGTGAAGGTATTGCAGTAGATGAGGAATTAACTGGATGGTGGTTTCTCAATTGAATGACTTCTCTTGAACATATCAGTGACACTGAGATGGATTGGTAGCATTAACCCTAGAATATGGATGGTGTGGAATACCAATGGTGATGTGACTGGTGAATGGAATAACCCAACCCGACTCAATCACAATGATGGAGAGAAAGTGTCATGTTCAAGAGCAACCTGCTACCATAAAATTATTCAAGTTTTCTTCCCTTTTTCCCTAGTCATTGCTGAACAGTACCTATTTATTTTTTTCAAGCTTGAGGAGGATAACATATGCTTGTTCTATAATTTTCCCTTCGGGAAAACCTATCTCTATGTTTTAGTGAGTCTAGCGATAGTGAAACTCGTTCTTGTCTAGGTGGACAAGTTTTTCGCTATTGTTTTAATGAGTTTAACGACAAAGAAAACTCAGTCCTTTTCATGTTTAGAGAGTTTGAAAAGGAACAAAAAGGAAACTCCAACAATTCTTTTTTGTAGAAATATCCCTTAAGTCCGAAAAAGGGTAAAATAATACAAAAGGGATGAATTTTCGATCACTTTAGCGAGCCAAAAAGACAAGCTCTCGAAATTCTTTGTGAGATAATCCGTCAGGTTTAAAAAATATTAAAATATATAGGAGGGATGGCACTTCCAATCACTTTAGCGAGCTGGAAAGGCCAATAGCTCGACAATCTTCTCATATTTAACGAGTCTGAAAAGAGTTTAAAGGAGACTCATTTTTTTAGGAATGAGTGGCGTTTAAGGTAGTGACTAGTTCTGGGTAAGCTTGGAACTTCTCAAAACAGGGTGGTGTGAAGAGGTTGGCTAATAGAACCACTCATCACAACTGTTCCTCAAAAAGGGTAAACAATCAATTGGAAGCATATGATCAGCCAAAAGGATGGAGGTGATGGAAGGAACACAACCAAGGCTCACAAGGTTGATAGCATGACAATCACAAAGGTTATTTACCGAAGGTGGGTTCATTTTTTAACGAGCTTGAACTGTGGGGAACTATGCTCAGTGGTAGGTTTATTTTTTAACAAGCTTGAACTATGTAATAACATATTCTCAGTGGTAGGTTTATTTTTTAACAAGCTTGAACCATGCAATAACATATGCTCAGAGGTAGGCTTATTTTCTATGAGCTCGAACCATGCGATAACATATGCTCATTTTTTAGTTTTTCTTTTTATGCAAGCTAGAAAACGGCAAAACTAAAAAAGCTAGAAAAGGCAAAACTAAAAAGCTAGAAAAACTAAAAAGCTAAGGAACTACTGAGGTTAGGTAGGATAGCTTCATTTGCAGTTAGACAAAACACTTCCTTTGCTTTGTCCGTAGCGTGGGCGAAGGTGAATGGTGGTCATGCCAATCACCTAACCTAAGAAGCTAAACAGCTAAAAAACTAAAAAGGATAAAAAATGAAATTGAAAAAGGTTTGCATGCCCCTAGCATGATGAAAAGGAGAGTCTCTAGTAAACATATGGAAATCACTGTGGTTAAGCAGGATGGTTTTTATCAGTGGTTAGACAAAACACTTCCTCGGCTTTGTCCACCAAATAGACAAAGGTGAATGGTGTGTCAGACCAATCACTTAACTTACAGGGAAACTCATGGTAGGATGGTTTCATCCACAGAGTAGACAAAGAAATTCCTTGGCTTCATCCGCAGTGCAGACAAAAGTGAATGGTGTTTCAGACCAATCACATAACCTACAAGGGAAACCTATCTTTTCAGCTGGGTTCATCCGCTAAAGAAAACAAGGGTGCATGCCCCCTAAGCTTCATTACATTCACCAGTCTACTCACGGTAATTAGGTGGATGGAATGAAGGTTGAAGATACACTCTAGATGCAAAAGGACCATTTAGGGATGATGTTTGACTTGAAGTTGTGTTTGAACTGGGAAATGAAAGCTAGTCAACAGTGACAATTTTACCCTCATGCGAGAAACACATCACTCAAAAGAGTGTTGAAACAATAGCCTCCATGTTATAAACATAGTCACGTCCGAGGAGAAGATTGTAATGTAACGATCCTTGGACTACCATCACATTCAAGTGAATGGTTTTCTTTCCCAAATTTATCGGTAACTCACGAAGGATCCCTAACAGTCAACTAGTTCCTTTGTTATGACAAATTCTGGGTGACAGGCATAAGCGATGGCGAACCAAGTGCTTTCCAGGCAGTTGAGGAAAGGATATTCACTGACGCACCCTCATCTATGATAGTACCAGATATGATCATTTTGTAGACCTATACTATGATCTAGAATGGTACATTAGAAGGAAGGCGGGATCTTGCTAGTCGATTCCAATCGAAGGAAGTGACTAAAATACTTGGAGGAGGTACCAAATAAATGAGAGAAATAACCACTTGAGTCATGGGAACTGGGGGATTCCCTTCCCATTGTAAAGGAATGGGTGGATTGCCCCCAAGTTCATCGGACTCTAAAGTGATAAAAATAATTTGACGGTATTTTTCTTACTCTCTTCGGGAAGGGTATGATATTCTGAAGGTAAAACTGGGTTGACTGCCATCTCGACCTGTTGAATTTGGTCTGGTATGGATTCAGAAGATTCATTTTCAGCGATAGGTGTTTCGACCGACAGTTGAGTTATGTCAGTTAGATTTTCAACTAGTAAAGGACTTGGGGAGAGTTTTCTATATCTAGATGGAAGTCGATGTGGTGAAGCAGGACGGTTATGCAAGACTCTTTTGGCTTCATCCAAAAAAGGACAATGGGAAAGGGTATGGTCCCCTTCACATAACCTACATGGAATTTTGACCTTTCCTTTTTGTCTACTATTACTAGTCGATGGTGTGCTGTCAACATGATCAACAGAGGTTGATGACACTGGTTGGTGTGAATGGCGGGACCATTCTCTCAAGATCCGAGGAATGCATAGACATTCTCGATGAAAATGGTCTCCTCTACAAATTATGCATGGAGATCTGGGTTTGGAAAGTTAGTGTACGGATTTTCACCAGATGCTGCATGGTTGCCCTCTTGCTGAATTGGCTTCTTCTTCTTCTTCTCCTTCCCTTTCTTCTTCTTCTCAGCCACTTGGTTACTAGCATCACTATTTTCACCAAGCGAAGAGGAAGAAGGGGAGGGAGAAACAAAAGAAGAATAAGGTGAAGGGTCAACTTCAGTATCAACTGGTTGTTGATTCGATTATTGAGGAATTACGATATTTTGAATGACATAGGTTGAGAAAAGCCAGACTGGTAGGCCAATTGTGATTCCCAAAAGGGACACTGTGGCCATATACGGAGCACCAATATTTCCGTAAGAAGAAAATGGACTAGGATTCCCCTCAAAAGGGATTCCTTGATTGGTGGACTCCATTATCTCAATCTAAGATCAACGAAGGAACACGAATGTTATTCCGAATTTAATAAATTTTAATGATGCTTTGACACAACTTTGATTTTTCAATTTTTAAGAGTTGAGAAAAAGTTAAATATGACTCTAGTCCCCTTCGATTTTTAATGAGCCTGAAGTGACAAGTGCTCAGATGGACTTTTTATTTTAAAGATTCGAAAAGGAATGAAAGTGACTACTCTAGAAATCTAGACAGAGGGATTACCAAACGAATCACAAAACTGCAATATACACCTTGGTGATAAATTAAAGAGAAATTACGAAGGACTTATGTATGACAATCAATCTTCTCAAATGTTGTGTTTAGTGCATTGCGACCGATAGGGCGACAGACACGGCTTGCTATGGATAAAGGATATAAGCCTATTGTGGTCTCCCAATATATATGTGATGTTACGGGGAGCACAAGTCTGTGCTAGCACTTGTCGTATCAAAGAGGAGGAATCATCGAACCTTCTATGAAAACGATAGTTACTAGATTTTACGACATCAGAACACGTCTCTAGCCTAGACCTCTAGATGTGTTGCGTTAGGTTCCAAAGCATTGTTAGGTTCATTGAGATTTATTTTAGAGTTGATCTTGTTTAAAAGTTTGTCTTTCAATGGTTCACGACGTGATATTGATTTGAAATTCCTAAAAATGCAATCTACAATGATAAAAAATCGTTGTTTATTTTGATCAATGAAAATCCTAGCTACTAGGGAAAGAAAATTATGATTATTTCAAACAAAGAGTAAATAGCACACACTAAATGCACTTTCCTAAATCATTTTTCACACACAAGCTAAATGAAAATGCAGATGTATGCATTTGTTTTTCGTTCCCCTTAATGTGAAAAATGATAAAAAGGAAAACTAAGTATAACACAGATCTGAAATATTTCATTCAAAGCGACATTTCGACAATTTTCTTTTTCAAAATAGGAAGGAAGACTAAATGACACTTTTCAATTTCAAATAGAAAATTATTTAGACACTTCAAATAACAACAAATCAAATCAAATACATGACAAAAAGTTCAATCGACTATTCAGAGAAGGAAGACTCGATGACACTTCTCTGTTTGACACAAAACGATAGTTACAACACTCTTTGTACCAAAATGACAAATCGATTTAAGCAACTTTTCGACAAAGGATTGTAAATGATGCACAAATACATAAAAAAATTTACTATTCCTAACCAATGGAGGCTGATCTATGTAATGCAAGCAGGCTTCAATAATGAGGTACTGTTCATAATTAGCAAAACAACTAAACAGAATTGAAAACAAGGACAAAAACCCCAAATTTCAAGAAGGGAAATAGGCTCAGCCAACCATTGCACCTGGGCTTCACAGAAACAAGTATGAATCGCACTTTCTACACTCAGGAAGTGCGATGCATACTGGTTGACAATGATAGATAGTGCGATGGGCCAGGGAGCGCAACTAAGGTGGGTTTTGTCTCAAAATTGCAGCTGATTTTAGTGATTTAAGCTGAGCTATGATGGACAGTAGAGAGAAAAGTACAGAGGAATGATCTTGGGAGGTTACTGAGCTACCAAAAGGGCATCTAGAATACTTTTAAGTCAAATGTTCAATTCATAAACTAAACCGGAGATTGACTGAAGTAGCATTCATCTACTATGAAATTGCAGAGCAAGAGCAGTTCGAAGGCTATCTGGCTCACTTCAGGCTCCGTCTATAGTTTATAAAGCAAACAACAATAGCAAACAAACATATATTCAATCCCCAGTGGAGTCGCCATTTTGTTTCCAAGAAAACTAGTGTCTTTTCAATCGACTAGCCCTCTAGGATTGGCAATTATCCTAGAAACAAACAATTAAAGCAGTTTGGGATTTCTTCTATGTATGATAGATAAGAGAGAAGCAAAGGAACCAACCTGGATCTTCTGCTTAACTCCTTTCTTGATCTCTCTCCCCCTTGACAGAGCTTGAAACTCCTCTCCTACTTATCCCGCTTAGAGAATACTTGTAGAAACATAGCAACAAAACACCGTCAAAGCATCCCGATCTATTATATCATAAGCATTGCAGAATAAAAAATACAATGAACATACAATGGCATTCAAAAATAATAACATTCACAATTGCATAGTTGTATGGAAGAAAACTCAAAGAACTTTATTAAATAGAAGGGAGAATTACAACCTAGCTGTCTGATCCAGCATCATCCTCCTAGCATCAAAGCCCTCTTCACCTCATGAAAAGCAAGATCACACCAACAATACAATGCTCTTTCTAAACTTCAAACTATCAACACTTCCTTGCAAATTACAAAATTACAGCCTCTAGATCTCTCAGATGAGGGATCCATTTATAGATGTGTGCAAGGGTGTGAGTCATCTCTAGGGTTTTGATTAGTGTCATTCCACTTATTGTTTTTGGTTCCACTTAGATATTTCTTGGATCTCTTACTCATCCCTGGGCAAATTCAGAGAGGCAAGTGTCATAGGAGGAGTTTCTAGAAGATTCCATGAGCATCCACCTAGAAAACTGTCTCGGACATTTGTCCATCCTCACTCATCGCACCCTATAGAAGGCCTCATCAGTATGCATCACACCTGGCTAGTGTAGGAGTTAGTATGCATCAAACCTAGCTAGTGTAGGAGTTAGTATGCGTCACACCTTGATAGTGGAGTAGTCAGTATGGTCCTGTTTTGGCCAGTTTTGGATGGTTTTTCAAGTGGAACTTTTGGGGAATAATGTAATCAGTTGACCATGATCCTTTAGGGTATGAAACAACACTTTTGAGGGTTAAAGAGCCCTAATTTATTGACATATAAGATTGGGGTTGTAGTGCCCATATATGTCTATAATGCATGGCATCATGGTGCCTAAAGGTTCTTCAAGGTTCATATAGTTTGAGATCTTCCATTGTATATGTACATTATGAATACCTCCCTAGTTAACGGGAGTGTTGGAAAAAGTAACTATGTTCAGTCTTCAATAATGTACTTGAGTCATTATGTAATGTACTTGTCAAAAGAATAAATAAAATAAATATTATTATTATTATTACCGTGACTTATTAAAGCATGGGTTTCATGCTTGGGTCACTATGTTTTAGGTCAAAGACCCCATTGAGTGCTTCTACGATTTATCCTTAGTCTATAGACTTATTGTACATTTAAAGAGACTATTCTAAGCCTTTTGAATTGTGTAAAAATGTTAAGTATTGAGTCAAATATTTATTATGTAACCTCCACTCCATAACAGCCTAAGAGAAGATCAAGTTGGCCTAAGGACTCATTCGACCCCACAAGAAGCCTGTAAAAGGAAGGACATCAAACTCATTTGGAGCATCACTTCTCATCAAGTTTGGATTCTATCTACTGGGAAGAAGTATTTGTTGGGCAGAAGTGCGAAGAAGGTTGTTGGGAAAATCTTTTGTTGGGAGGCCGAAGTGAATGCGAGTTTGGGGGTGTCTAAGGAGTCAAGAAAAATCGAAATTTTTGTGGTGGTTTGTCTATGTTTCATGTTCTATATTGGGAAATCTAAGTCTTCCAAGTTGGATTGGTGCCGGAAGCCACTAGTTGCTGCAAGTTGTTCCATAGTCAAAGTTATTGGGAAGAGGTCAATCTTCTAGAATGAGGGATTCACTCAATGAACCTCTGACATATCAAGTGCGTTCATGGCATATTAAACAATACCTTTAATTTGACTACATATTGGGAAATACCTCTAAAAATCACATTATTTAACCCCTACCAATTCGAACCCAATACACCTTCCCAATTTAAAAAACCCCTACTTTCACTAGATACTGTACGTATCCATTTTTTCATTAACATTTTTTATACACCTTTATATTTTTTCATTAACTTTGAGCTCCATTTTTTAATACCTGTCAATATAAAAACCCTCTACCCCTTATATATCCTGCAATATATTATGTTGTTTTTTCCTCAATAACTATACCCCAATATGAATGCACGTGATATGGTATTTCTCCCCCAGTGAAGCCCTCATGTCTTTAGGAGGTTTCCTTCGTGTGGATGGAAGTTTTGTTCTTGGTCTAGGGTGAAGAGTCCCAAAGAATACTATTGAAAGGAATAATTAATTTGACTCAGTTTTCCCCTTGAGGGGGATTTTTCCCTGGCATGTGCCCACATCTTATGTCCATTGTTTTATCTACTACTACTTTTGGTAATTTCTTGATAAACTAAATATTTTCTTGATATTTATAATTATTTGTGATGTTTCTTATTATTATGATTATTTATATCTTCTTTATTTAGTTCATCAAGCAAATACCAAAAGAAACAACACAAAACAATATACACCAGATGTAGGCACATGTTAGGGAAAAACCCCCTCGAGGGGAAAACTTAGTTAAGATAATTCTTCCTTTCAATAGTACTCTTTGAGACTCTTCACCCTATAGCAAGACTAGACCTTCCCTTCACACTAAGTTATCCTCCTAGAATTTTGACCTCTTCCCAGCGACTTTGACTATGTAGCAACTTACGACAACTCACAACTTGCGGTAATAGAGAAAATTTGAATACTTCGATCTACCAATCTAGAACATGAAACAAAGAGAGAGAGACACCAAAATTTCAATTTTTCTTGTCTCCTTAGACTTCCACAAACTCACATTTACTTTGGCTTCCCAATAATAAACTTCGCACCTTTTCCTAGCTACAAGACAACTATGCACTTCTGTCGAGCAACAAGAGATTTTCTCACTTCTTCCTAGCTAGGATTTGAACTTGATGAGAGAATAATTCTCCACATGAATTCGATGACCTTCCTTTTGTAGGCTTCTTGTGGGGTCAAATGGGGTCATTAGGCCGATATGGTGTGGAGGTTACATAATTCATATTTGACTCAATACTTAACTCTTTTACATGATTCAAAAGCCCATGAATGGTCTCTTTAAATGTACAGTAACTCTTTAGACTCATAATAGATCCTATAACTCCTCAATGGGGACTTTTACCTGACCCAGGCATGAAACACATGCTTTCATAAGTCAGAATAATTATAATAATAATTTTTTTCTTTATCCTTTTGACAAGTACATTACATAGTGACTCCAGTATATCAATGAAGACCGGACATAGTTACATTTTCTACCACTCCCTCTTAACTAGGGAGGTATTCATAATGTGTATATACAATGGAATATCTAAAACTATATAAACCATGAAGAACTTTAGGCACCACAATGCTATGGAGTAGATTCATGATTAGGGAAATATATTTAAGCAATTAGTCAACAGTTTAGGCACCATAATGCCATGGAATATATTCCTGACCAAGGAAATCTATCCTGGTGGGACTAATATGGACTCAATATTTTAGACCCTTTAGGTACACTCAGGCTTACTTTATAACCATCAACCTAAACATCCAAGTGTGTATCCAAAACAGATCTCTTTGACCAACACCACCTTTCCAATGTCAAGACTGAGACAACACAAAGTGTAAGCCAGATGTCTTCCGAGGAAATGCTTCACTTACAAAGCCTCAACACCCCTTGATACAACATATCAAAAATGACCAATCTCTCCCAATCAAACTAATTGGTAACCAACATGCTATCAAATTCTTTGAGGGATTCACTATATAAACACAAACCCAATCAATAATATATTTTCACATGTACATAATCAAATACAAACCTCTGGGGTCTTTCAAACAACTTGATTTTGCTTCTTAACTTTTCATAGTATTACTATCAACCGAATCTTTGACAAAAAATTCCTCAATCATATGTTTTCCTTCCTACTTCTGATGTAGCAGCATATCCTCCGAAATTCATTCTTCAATTAATAGCAAGATATGCCCTCCCTCTCAACTAGGAGACCGCTCTTTATTCAGACTCCCTCTTAATATTAGGGAGATCTCTTTTATTGATGCTTCCTCTGGGAGATCAACTTCTTACTTTTCGACATCAGAGAATATTCTGTGGTTTCCAACCAGTTTATCATAGTTATTAACATCCACATCATGCTTATCACATTAATGAATATATTCACCAAGTTGAAGATTGTGTACTTGCACACTTCAATAGAAAGTACAACCAAAACTATAGAATCATGATGTTATCCATACCATAATCATGGAAGCATTTCATATTTATACATATTAGATACCCAAACTCAATTACGAATAAGAGACAGATACTCTTCAACATCTTGATAGGGACTTTGTTATATACTCTAGACTACTTCATAACATGCATTCCATCTAGGGTTTCACTGTGTCTTCCAAAGGTATGACATACCTTACTACAACATATAGAAAAACCCAGAGACAATTCAAAACACATATAGATCTATAAAGCATCTAACAAACTTTCAAGATACATATGTTAGACTTCTCACTAGGGATTCATACCAATCCTAGATTTCATACAAAAGAATCAATCAAAGTCAATCACAACTTATTCATTAACCTGACCAGCTTCAACTAGGGTTAGTTCCAACCCCTATATTTTAAATTAACCATCAATCACTCACTAACGTGACCAACTACCACTAGGGTTAGTTGCAAACCCTAGATTTCCAAGAAATCATTAATCTCAACCAAAAATTCAGATTTCAATGATCTCTCAGCAATCTCAAATTATAATATAGTCAATATTCATCTAATATTTATACTTCAACTAAGGTTCAACATCAAATCCCACAAATTAAACAATATCACATAGATATCAAAATCATCATATTTAAGAGATTTCACTTTGACAAAAACTTAACTCCAAAACACTAGAATTCCACAATCTCAACAACTATTAAGCACATGGATATCATATTGTTACATTTCACACTAGACAATGTTATTACTAGGATTTAACTAAAAAACCGTAGATTTTCATTTTCAGCAATCATTTAATAAATTTTAGATTGTTATATCACAGATACTAGACAATTTTAATTGCTAATAGGGTTTAGCTGCAAAACCCTCGATTTTAAAATATCACCATCCTAGAATTTGACACAAGGAATTTCATTAAATCCTAAGACTTATGACCATCAATAACTAGGTCAATACACATATCTAGGAATTCATAACCATATATAAGCATATCATATGTCCAACACTATTAATACATATGACCTAGACCAAGCTAGGGTTTCGACCAAAAGGACATATCTATATATGCCTAGATTTCATCATCATGCAAATATATTTCATATCATGTGTTTAGTCACACCCAACTTCATAAATATCAATAAGAGTTAGAAACAACCATCTAGATTACACTGGGGTTTTATCGGACAAACATACCCATAGCAAGGAAAGAATTTCTAAGACAGTATAAGGGTCTTTCTCACACATTCCACCAAACCCTAATGACCCACGGTTCCAGTGTAGAAACATAGCAAAACCTATATCACCAAGACTTCAAAGATTCTGGGATTTTATACCTTATCACACAACCTTAACAAGTTAGTATTTCCCGATCATCCCAAACATCACATCATCAATAGAACTTCAACTAACATTTTAAAATATCCCTAAGCAACTTAGGATTTCAAACGTTCACATTAGAATACCCTTTGGTTAGGGCTTTCCAGAACTTCTCAAGGGTTCTACATAGTCGATCAAGAATATGAGTGGGGTGGGTAGATTTATCAAGAGATGAATCACCTAAACAAGAATCACTAAGATTCAATACAACTAGTCATAACAATTTTAGTAATAGATCATCAAATGAATAATCCTTTCAATCACTGTATATAAAGCATACCTTTCATTCTTGACTAACCTTGTCTTGAGAGATCCTCCTTCTTGTAGACGTTTTTCCTAATGATGAAAACAGAGGGATAAAGGTGATTATTATTTAATATAATCAAAACTAAATGAGTACATGAAGCCAAAAATGAAAAGACATGAGATACTTTTCCCTAAATCAAAGGTAGACATTTTAGAGGGAAGATATTTCGAAACTCCTGTGTATTTCAAAATCTAAAAGGTTCCAATGAAAGGGGCTTCCGACGTATGATCAACACTTGGTCATGGGGACCCAAAACAATCAAGCAAATTAAGTATGCCTTAGCACCTAGTGTTGTAAATGCACCATGTGGAAAGTATTTCAAAGGGCGGTTTATCGGAGGTAGGATGCATCGTACTCTGTTCTATTTGAATTTTTAAAAAGTTTTGATGAGAGGGGCTTTGATGTTGAGTGGCCATTGGTCATGACGACCCAAAAGAAGCAAGTGTCTAGAGAGGGAAAATAACCTAAGTTCTATAAAGAATATAGGAGGAAGTGGACATCGTAACTCTATTCTAATTGTATTTCGAAAAGGTTACGATATTAAGGAGCTTCGACATTTTGGTGGCACATGGCTGTGGAAGCCCAAAGAACTAAGGATGGAAGATAAAATGCAAAGGAAGATATGCCCTCAGCAGGGCCCTGAAGGCCTTAGCACCTAAAGGCTAAGCTGTCAGTCACAACACCTGGTCCCATGGATGAGGAATAGGAAGAGGGGCTAAGTAACAAGGAGCTAAAGGCCAATCGAGACTTCGTAATATCGTAACAACCTTTTAATGAAAGTTACGATAGATAGGGCTTTCAAATAACTAATGAAGTGTTGTAAGAAAGCCTTCGGTCACAACACATGGTACTATGGTAGATCAACAAAAAGGGGGCTAAGCATGAAGGATATGGGGGCATGGAAATCTTATAAATTCATAATGTTTCTTTTAAAAGAGTTATGATTTATTGAGCTCTAAAACTATAATACATAGAGTATGGATGATGAATGGTTTGGAAACTATTGGTTTTGTTAAGTCATCAGTCAGTGCAGAGAACCTCCAATGCCACCACACCACATCACATCCTGCTCCAAAAAGATGGAATTCATGTAGTTAGAGGGAGAAAATGATAAGAGAAGTGGCAGATAACCGTGGTAGGAATGTCATGAGAGAGGCATGACCAGATCATCATCCCACCACTAATCGAGATACTAGAGCCTGATTCCACCTAAGGAAATTAGAGGAATTAGCATGGAAGATATTTTGTTGTGTCAATTATGACACCTTTTTTTTTCTCATAGTTTATTAATTTTTGCATTTTCAAGAAAATAATCAAGTTTTTTATGTAAATCGTTAAGAAATATAAGCCATTTGCATGCACATACAGCTGGTAGTTCAGGCAGTTGTGGAATTCTAAGATATTTTGTAACTATTGTTTGAGCCCTCTCTCCTTATAAAAGGGAAGAGGAACTCAGTAGTAAGGGTTCCCAAATTATGTTTTCAGAGGTTCCGAATTTTGTGTTTGACGGTTCTGAATTCTATTTTCATTAGAGAAATTTTGAGGTCTAAAATGGGCCTCCTAAGAAAAATGTACAACCAAACTAAACTTAATAAGAACTAACAGGATTCAAGATGAATATGTCAACCATAGGGGATCATCCACCATTTTTGGAGTAAAAAAGTTAAAATATTAAAAAATAATAAAATTACTTTTCCAACTCATATTTTCAACTTATCTCCCTAAGGTTTTACTCAAATTTCGAGAGGGAGTATTCGTTGGATGCAAAATTTAATTCCTCATCCAAGGAGTTCCCATGTTGTATACTTTTGATGGACCTCGCTACACGAAAAGATGAGAAATACATGAAAAATGTGAATTCTCATTTTTCTTGTAGTAGGGTTGATCGAAAGTATGCAATATTGGTACTCCCTCGATGAGTCAAATTTTGCATACAACAAGTGTTGACGCTCTAAGTTTCTATAAACCCATAGGGAGATAAGTTGAAAATACGAGTTGAAAAAATAGTTTTTTATTTTTTTCCTCTAAAATTGATGCTGTAATATAATCTTATTTTATAATTTCCTTAGAAGGCCCATTTTAGACCTCAAAATTCCTCTAATGTAGAGTAGGTTCCAAGATTGGTTTTTTTCTCCTCTTCCAAATGTTGTAGTTGTTTTGCAGATTTCACAAGTTTAGGCTTGTAGAAGGTATTTCATTTTTGAATATTAATGAAGAAAGTTGTTGGTGATTCCAAGCATTGGGATATGTAGTATGTGTTTTTTTGTGGCTTTTATTGCACCTGTAGCACAATTGCTTCAGGATACATAGAAAGCTTCCTAGAGACATCCTCTGGGTTTATTGTAGACAAGTGCCTAGGACATATTAGATAGAGGAGTGCATAGAATAATATTAGTGATGGGTTTTGGCAACACTTCAATTGTCACGTAGTTAAAACGATAATAAAGGGGGCTTGGCTCAATAGGTATTCATTAAGGTAAACTCAAGCCAATATATGGATCCGAATGTTCAGGGCATAAATCGAGCCAACATAAAATGGAAATGTCTGGTTTTGGTGGCCGACACAACAACAGGCATCTTAATATTGATGTTGCAGTAAAGTGAAGAGGATGAAAGGTAGGACGGGATTTAGTATGTAGGGAAGATTGCAATACATACTCCTAAGTAATTATTATTTTTGTAGAAATATGGAAGAGGGAGGAGGTGAAAGAGCGGAAAGAGTGGAGCATGAATTAGGGTTTCAATCCATATTCCTCATGGGTAACTTTATCACAAAACAACATGAGTAAATTTGTGCTCATAAAGGTACTACAGGTTAATCAAATAACACAAGTAGATCTGTCTTGTACATAGGTACAGTAGGTTATAGACTAACATAAGTAAATTTGTCTTATACACATGTACTGTTTGCTACTTAGTAGCCTAGATAAATCCATGAATCAGAAAGAAACCGACAGCTTCATCACACTATTTTAGAGAAAGAAAAACATATATGGAATGAGATTTACAGAGTGGAAAAAATACTATGCATTACCATGATTGGAATCACCAAAGAGTTTCGTTAATATTTGAAATGAGTCCCATTCACTAGTCCATTTACATTCAACAATATATAGCTCAAGTCCCTCATTAACAAGCTTCATAGAACCAAACTGGAACCACATAATTTGGACCATTGCACGTGCTGAATTCCGGAACATTGTGTTAAGATTTTCTTCCCCCTATTTATACAAAGAAGGGGGGATTTGAATCAACATTTACAAAATATCTCAGCCAAGGGCCAGCTGTCCAATTGACTAACTATCTCAGCCTTCGATAGCTATGCTACCCAAAATGATTCTAAAGGATTTGATTATTTTCTTGAAAATACATAGAAATTACAGAAATAAAAATAACTAAGAAAAACTGAAATATGAATGAGGGAAACATCCTTCTGCTGTTTGGATGAAGGCCCTTGATTAGGCTATGCCTCTGCCATAATGTGTCCCTCTAGCTACTCAGCCGGTTCCTGTCACTTTCGCCTCAACTATGCGACTTCTCCACTCTCTCGAGTTGGTAGAAATGAACTGTCTTTGCTTGTCACAGAGTAGAAGTGGTGATCAAGATGGAAGTCTATTTTTTGTATTTGAGTGGAGCTCCATGATGAGCCATTAAGTCCTTCTAAGTCTCGTATCTCCATTTACTCTATGAAGTTCTGCAAGCCCCCTTATTGAAGGTTTCTGGTCGGGGGTTTTATATTGGAGCCACAAAAAATTTGCAATCTTTGATTGCGATAGCTAATTAGTGCCCAAGCTCCATCTTTGCCTTCTTTTTTTATGCCTTTGTGACTGTGGACCAACCCCCACATCGGAGCCCCTTTATCGCACTTTCTCATGTTTGCACTGCATTACAAAGTGTCGAGACTCAACCTCCAATTTTTTATTGTTGATGTGATGTCATCACTGCCATGTGACATTTCTTGAGTGGTGATATGTGTCACCCACATATTCCCCCATATGACCCCTAAAATTCCTAGATCAACATGCCGTGTCTACTTCGTACTGCTATGTCATGACGACATCAATGCTTCTGTGTCTTTACTAGGTCCAATAATAATTTTCCATGTGGCCCCTCTGGAGGAGAGAGAAAAAGGCTCATCGGCCCTTGGCTTTTCGCTAATTTCCTTTATAAATCAATTTCTACCTTTCGTGGTGATTTACACTATTCCCATATTCTTCCCACAATTTCTTAAGAGTTGTGAGTTAAACATAGCCGATCACTGATTTGTGATATATTTGGGGGGTTGTGATTGTCGATATGCCACATGGCTATGAGGTGCGATCACTAATTTCACTCCGCCGATATGCTTGATCACTAATTGCTAATCGGTGAAATTCTTGTGCTATTGCACTATACTTTGAAACCCTTGATCATCGATTTGTGATATCAGACCTCTGCTATCTAAAGTGTAGAATTACATGCTATCTGATCCTCTGATATGTGATTTTCAATATGCTCCCGGATCTTTGATATTCTCTTCTCCTTGATTTCGAAGGCAACAAAACCATAAAACTTCAATAGGCCATATCTTCTGATCTGGAAGTGTATGTTTGGACCTTCACATACTGTTGGAAAGCTTATTCCAAGCACTATCCAATGGAGTGGGTATGATTTAGCTTTGAGAGATTTTGTGGCTTGGAAGATGACTTCAAACTTCACTTCTCTTCTTCACTTTGGGAAACTAAAAATAGATTTTGGAGTGAATGACAACATTGGATCCAACTGGGGGCAGTGCCTTGCTGGCAAGGTGCTGAACCTATAGAATAGTAGCCTTCACCATTGGGCATTGAGTTAAAAATATAATGAACTTATACAACCATAAAATGTCCATGAAATTTTATTTGCGGAGAGTCATTTCCTCATTAAACTAAAATGAAGAAAAATAAATTCTACCAATTGGAAAGTAAATGCTCAGCTAGTGAGATTATTTATATAAAACTCCTACTTACGTACATGGCTCAATTCACCTAAGTGATTTCAACCCTCTAATGAAGCCAGGCCAAAATTTGGGTACTGGAACTAATGCCTCCCTATTGCTGAAATTTAAAAATTAAAATAACCATGGACCATGAAAAATCTTAACACAAAAAACCTGATACATGCTCTAGAAACAACCTCTGCTCCTGACTAAAGAATGTGCTCATGCAATCAACTACAAGGTCATACAACTGAGATGAATAATTTGCAGCTGCTTTATTTCCATGAAAATTTTGTTGACCAATGTCTTCTTGGTCAAGGCAACCGCAAATATTGTTCAGCTTCTCAGCTTTAGATTTTTCAGGAAAACATGTTGCTGATATTTTGCTACCCATTTGTTAATGGGCAAACCCTATTGGAAATCTTAAATATATTCTTCATTGTATGAATTGTAAGAATCATAGATTGGATAATCTACTGAGGAATCTTGGTGGCAATCTTTCTGCAACAGGCAGTCGTAGACTTTGCTTGGCCCTTCAACTTTGGGCTCTTCTTGAAAATTTGTTGCTGGATGCCTTCTCCCCACTTGCTCATAAACAACTCCCTTTGAACCTCTACAACCATCACATCCTCCTCTGAATAACATGAATCATAAATCAGAGGAGGTTCTTGATCTTATCCTCCAGGTGAAATATGTGAATCATAAACTGGATCCTCCTCTTTTTGTGCATATTCCCATGACTAGGATTATTGTAGTTCTGCATCGCTCAAATTCCCATCGGAGTCATACTCATCATAAGGAGGAGAATCATCAAATTTGGCTAAACAAGATCTCTGAAGGTTTATTTTCAGTTCGATGGTGTTTCCTACTTTTCTTTCTTGATCACTAGGCAATCCTTCTTGAAGTGAGTAGATAACTTCTTGGAATGGAGTTGTGCAAACATCTTCAGCAGGATCATTAACCTTAGGAATAGTTTAGACATTAAAATGTGTGTAGAAATCTTCAAAAGGGCATTTAGTGGATATAATATTTTGCAATAATGATTGAATGCTATGTGAAAGCTCTTTAAGGAAGATATGCTACCATGAGGTATTTTCGTATACCAAACTCTAGCATCCTTATCTAAAGAATGCATGAACAATTTCATTTGTACATATTTGAGAAAAATACCCTCTTGTTCCATCCATTTATGAAAATCTTGAGGTGTTGGTAAGGAATTCTCTCTATGTTCCCACTGAATCTAGGAAAATAGGTATTCCTTTCATGAAATGAAGGGGCATGATTGGGATAACCAACAATATAAAAAAAATCCAACGGGGAAAATTTGTTGGTCAATAATGCAGGAATGGCCATTTTGAAAACTCCTTTAGGTGAGTGATCTCAAGTTCAGATGTAGGGGAAATTTTCTGTTGCTTAGAATCAGAGTGAGTATGAGGTTTCTTGAAAGCCGTGATGATCAAATAGAGATATGGATAGTGGATTTGCTAGGATGTTTACCATAATATTGAAACAATGGAGTTGCCAAAGTGAGAGATCTTCAACCCACACTTCCCTTGCTCACCTAACAAAGCGAATGTAAATATTTTTCACATCGAGGCAAAAAATATTCTAATCCACTCCCCTACAAGGGTGCCAGAAAGATGTTGTGTCTTTTTCTGGCACCTATAGCACACGTGCTTCAAGAAATATAGAAAGATTCCTAGAGACAACCTTTAGGTTGATTGTAGACCATTTCCTGGAAC
Organism: Pinus taeda; assembly: GCA_000404065.3. Lineage (NCBI taxonomy): Eukaryota > Viridiplantae > Streptophyta > Pinopsida > Pinales > Pinaceae > Pinus > Pinus taeda. The sequence continues at coordinate 111,833 of APFE031139963.1, forward strand.
GTCTTAGGTAGAGGAGTACATGGAAGAATATCAATGAGGGTTTTCAGGAACACTCCAATTGCCACATAGTAAAAAAGATAATGAGGGTTTGGTTCAATAGGCCTTCATTAAGGTAAACTCAAGCCAATACATGGATTTGAATGCAGGGGGTAAATTGGGCCAACCTCAAAGGGAAATTTTTGGTTTTGATGGCTGACACACAACAATAGGTAGCTTAATATTGACGTTGCAGTAAAGTGAAGAGGAGGCGATTCAGTGCATAGGGAATATTGCAATACAAAATCCTAAGCAACGATTGTTTTGGAAGAAATATGGAAGAGGGAGGAGATGAAAAAGCAGAAAGAGTGGAGTGCAACTTAAGGTTTCAAGCCATATACCTCATGGGTACCTTTATCACCAAACATCATGAGTAAATATGTGCTCATACAGGTATTGTAGGTTAACTGAATAACAAAAGTAGATCTATCTTGTACACATGTACTATAGGTTATAGACTAACATAAGTAAATCTATCTTATACACATGTTTTGTTCGCTATTTAGTAGCGTAGATAAATCCATGAATCAAAGAGAAAACGACAGCTTCATCACACTATTTCAGAGAAAGAAAAACATCTATGGAATGAGATTTATAGAGGGGAAAACATACTGCACATTCCCATGATTGGAATAACCAAATATTTTCATTAATCTTTAAAATGAGTCCCATTCACTAGTCCATTTACATTCAATAATCTATAGCTCAAGTCCCTCATGAACAAGCTTCATAGAACCAAAGTGGAACCATAGGATTTGGAGCATTGCGGGTGTAGAATTCCAGAACCCCGTATTAAGCATTTCCTCCCCCCTATTTATACATAGTAGGGGGCTTTGAATCAAAATTTACAAAATATCTCAGCCAATGGCCAGTTGCCTAATTGAGTAGTTGTCTCAACCTGCGATAGCTCTGTTATCCAAAATGATTCTGAAGGATTTGATTCCTTTCTTGAAAATACATAGAAATTAAAAAAATAAACATAAATAAGAAAAAATGAAAGATGACTGAGCAAAATATGCTTCTGTTGTTCCTGTGAATGCCCTTGATCAGGCTATGCCTCTTCCATAATGTGTCCCTCTAGTTGCTCAGTCAGTTTCTATCACTTTCGCCTTAACTGCCTGACTTCTCCACTCTCTAGAGTTGGTAGCAATCGACTGTGTTTGCTTGTCACAGAGTAGAAGTGGAGATCGACCTAGCAGTCCTTTTTGTGTATCTGAGTGGAGATCCATGCCGAGCCATTAAATCCTTCTTAGTCTCGTATCTCCACTTACTCTCCGAAGTCATGCAAGCGAAGTGATCAAATTCATTTCAGTGGTTATTGTTGTCCTGGGTTTTTTGTTACAAAGGCTTCTGTAAGATCAACCCATATCTATTTCCCACTACTCCATGCCTTCATTCAATGCCTCCACTACTGACCAATCCACCTTCAAGCCCCTGTACCATACTGTTGGGGCATCGTTGTATCAAGACTTTTACTCTAAGAGGCATTATAGAATAGCAAGTCCCAATTTCCTTTTCCCCCCTCTGATTTATCCCCTTTCTGCCTTTCTTCTCATATGAATGGGTGCTTGTGACCTGGGGCTCAACCTTTATATCAAAGCTTCTCAGTCAGCCTTTTCAAATTGGGGATTTAACTTGGAGTGAGGTGATATCAGGTTTCACCAATTGCCGATCGCCGACCAACTTCCACACTTAGCCGTTAGTTCCTCAATCTCTTATGACTATTGGCTAGCCCCCCTTATCGGAGGTTTCCAGTCGGGGCTTTTATATTGGAGATGCAACAAATTTGTGATCTTCGATTATAGTAGCCAATTACTGCTTAGCGCCTAGCTCCGCCTTTGGCTTTTATGCCTTTATGACCATAGACAAACCTTCACATCGAAGCCCCTTTATCGGAATTTCCCATATGCGCACTTCATTACAAAATGTCGATAAGAATCAGCCTCCTATTTGCAATTGCTAATGTGGCATCATGACTATCACGTGACACTTCCTGAGTGGTGGTACACGACAGCTAGATATGCCCCCATAGGATCCCTAAAAGTGCCAGATCAACATACCACATGTCCTTCGTACTGATACTTAATGATGACATCAATGTCATTGTGTCTTTACCAGATCCAAGAATACTCTGCCACGTGGCCCCCTTGGAGGAGAGAGAAAAGGCTCATTGGCCTTTGGCTTTTTGTTAATTTCCTTTGTAAATCATTTTTGGCCTTTCTTGGTGTTTACACTATCACCATATTCTTCGTACAATTTCTTAAGTGTGGTATGTTGAACATAGCTGATTGCCAATTTGCGATATGTTTGGGCAGTTGTAATGGCCGATATGCCACATGGCTATGAGGTGCAATCATCGATTTCACTCCATCATTATGTCTTATCTCTAATTGCTAATCAACAAAATTTTTATGTTATTGCACTATACTTTGAAACCCTTGATAGCTGATTTGCGATATTGGACCTCTGCTGTCTGAAGCGCTGAATGCCATTTTGCCTAATCCTCCAATATGTGATTTGCGATATGCTCCCGGACGTTTGATTGTTATGAAACCAACTCAAAAAAAGATAGAATGGATAGATCAATGCCTTAGAATTCAACCTCTTCGAGGGGTCAACCTCCTTTACATTACATAGATGAACAATTCTTGGATGATTCAAATGACAAAACATCATTTCTATATATAGGAGTCTAAGGAGTCACAATATAACCCAGCCGACCTCACAATAATAATATAAATCCACAAAAATAACAATAGAGGGATTTTATGGAGCACAATAATAAAAAATATGGGGACAATAGGGGAACAACAATATTAATAAGGGATACAACTACAATAGTAATGGGGTAATCACTAGTATTATAGGGACCTAACATGCCCCTCTCC
>APFE031139963.1:116366-138166 GCA_000404065.3 Pinus taeda
TTCTTGCTAACCTGAATGCCTTCTCTAATGAATCAAGTTCCCAAAGGCGAACATCATGTTGGATATTATCATTTAAAGTCCCTATGGAGACATAAACACTGTGCTCCTCTAGAATATTTTTTACTGTTATGTTCAATTTTTGGAGCTCCTCAATGTGCTCCATTATTGAACCTTTTTTGTTTGAGACTTATCAATTGGCTAAAAAAAGTGTTGCTTTTTGTATCCTCATAATGTGCTGTCAATTCTTCTGTAAAAATTGCCCAAGTGATAATTTGTTTACGAGAGCAAAGCCATTGATACCATACAAACTGATTTGGTTCCAAATATAAAGTTGCAATACGTACCTTTTGTGTGTTTTGCACATTATTGAGATCGAAAAATTGCTCCATTTGTAATATCCATGTTGCAGGATCCTTGCCATCAAACTTCCTCATATCAATTTTTGGAATATGGTGGGTCTTTGGTCCAACATTAAAATCTATGAAATCATTATTAACATTTCTTTTTTTCTCATCATGAATTTCCTTTACTACCCTTTCACCATTAGTAAGCATTTCTTGTAGAAACTTTGTCAAATCTGTCCTCAAATATTCCATGCATGTCTTCAAATCTATCTTCGAATCATCTATCTTAGCTTCCATGCAATTCATCTTAGCTTCCATGCCCTTTATCTTAGATTCCACACCATTTATCTTAGATTCCACTCCATTTATCTTGGCTTCTATTAGCTTTTGTGAGAGTGACATTTGTTGCACTTGGTCTTGTAATTTTGATATATCATGTAGCATTTCTTCCTCTTCTTCATGAGTCATGCTAGCGCTTTCAGGTTGCTTACTAGGTGTTTGCATTTTCTTTCCTCAGGGCATCAATTTCCGATAATAATGCTCTACTATGCCCTTTGAATTCTTCAAAATAATTTTTCAAACCAAGCTTAAGAAAAAATTTATAAAAATCTACACACCTTTTTTCACTTTGTAGGAGCTCAATATTGCCTCTGATGTATCTCTGTAATTTTGGATCATCCAATTCTTAAATTGCAACCTGCAATAGCCTTCTGTGTCCTCTTTCCAATGCCACCAGTCTGATCCAAATTGGATTCTCCAAGGAAGAGTTATGCCAAATCTCCCGCAGTGACCTGATTATAGACTATTTTAGTAGAGCGAACTTGTACGACGTGCCACGAGTCATTGCTTCGACATTTTTCACTGAAAAATATATAAAGAAACCAAAGCCCATCCTATTTATGTACCTTCTTACGAAATTGCAATCTGATGCTCAGAGAGAAAGTTATGATGATTTTCCCCAGGTCACCTATTTGGAATGTAATTCAGGAGTCTCCAAAAAGACCAACTTCCTCAGATCATATCTCTGCAAATATAGTGCGAAAAGCTTTGAAATTTAGACCCAAAGTTCAATGTGATTTCTTCTCAAATGGGTTTTTTTTTTTTTTTATCTTCTAAAACATCGCCGAAAAAAAAGCTATAGTGAAAATTCCACGATCACCTATTTGGAGTAGCGAAACCCTAGAATCCAAAGCTCTGATACCAAATGTTATGAAACCAACTCAAAAAAAGATAGAATGGATAGATCAACGCCTTAGAATTCATCCTCTTCAAGGGGGAAACCTCCTTTACATTGCATAAATGGACAATTCTTGGATGATTCAAATGACAAAACCTCCTTTCTATATATAGGAGTCTAAGGAGTCACAATATAACCAAGCCGACCTCACAATAATAATATAAAGCCAAAAAAATAACAATAGAGGGATGCTATGGGGCACAGTAATAACAATATGGGCACAATAGGGGCACAACAATATTAATAATGGATACAATTAAAAAAGTAATGGGGTAATCACTAGTATTATAGGGACTAATATGCTCTTCTCCTTCATTTCAAAGGCAACAAAACCATCAAACTTCAACATGTCATATCTTCTGATCCAGAAGTCCGTTTTTGGACTTCCACACACTGTTGGAAAGCTTATTTCGAGAGATATCCAATGGAGAGGGTCCAATTTAGCTTTGATATCTTTTGGAGCTTGGAAGATGGCTTCAAAATTCACTACGATTTTGCATTCTGGGCAACTGAAGACACATTTTGGAGTGAGTAACAATATGTTCTACCTCTGCATGTAATTTCATATGTGTATTTTATTCTCGAGAATTTGTGTAATTGTTATTGTTGGATTCACTCTTAAGTCACATATTTACTTATGTTATGTAATAGCTGATGGTACCTGTGAGATTGTAGATTTGTCAATGTTATGTAATAACATATGGCACCTGTGAGATTACAAATTTACCTGTGTTATAATATGACAGATAGTACTTGTGAGACATTGAGTTGAAAGCCTTAAACTGCGCTTAATTTTTTTTTCACTTCATTCCTTTTATATTTTCATGATTCTATCAGGATTTGTTGCATAGGATTTTGCGTTTATCCAACCCTCTGCACTAGGTTCCTCTCTTATATTTCTCCTTTCCATCTCCATTGCAACGAAAGAGTTAAGTTGCATTCACTGTGTGTTCTCCACCAGACCTGAACATTTATTCTTGGGAATGATATATTGTTTACGAGTATATTAAATTTTCCTATGAGAAAGGTAATCAAACCAAAATCTAAACCATTTCACGTTTATCTCTTGAGATGCATTGATTTCTCTTCAAGAGAGACTAAGATTTCCTAGGAACAGGCATCTCCTCAACTCAAGGGTTATCTCTAGGAGCTACAACATCTTCTGGCATCATTGTTGGGGAGCGAATCATAATATTTTCCCTGGGTATGACACTTTTACACCCCTTAGTTAAGTGAGAAAGAGCGAGTATGTGTTGAATATCTCTTACCTTAAAGACTCCAATGTTTAAATCTTTGTTTGATCATCCTCGATTTCAAAAGGCCTCATACTTGCTCTAACACTTCTTAATGGAAAACTCTCCCTGCTTTTAACCATGAGATCTCTCAAGTAAATGGGTTTTTAAATGCCTCTTCCTACATTCTTGGCTAGAAAATGCACCCCATTATATTTTTCTACCATTGTTTGTTAACCTCATCATGTTCCTCCATTTAAAGAATGGTATGCCTATTTTGCTAGATTCGATGGAAGCGTAGATGGAAGCTCGACTCTGCACCTTAAGGAATTTCAAGAATGCATGAAACAACAAGGTATTATTCATGAAGATGTGAAAAATGAAATTGTTCATGTATTCTTTAGATAAAGAAGTTAGGATTTGGTACAAAAACCCTACCTCATGGCAGTATATCTTCTCTAAAGAGATTTCACATAACATATAATGATATTTTCAAAGGATTATATCCACTAACTTCTCTCTTTGAAGATTGTTGTGAATATTTTAATGTTGAAAATCATTCCAAGACTAATGATGTTGTTGAAGATATTTGTGGATCTCAACTCCAACAAAACATATACTAACATAAAAAAAAACTGCCTAACGATTAAGAAAAGGAAGAAGGAGACATTGTTAAGCTACAAATAAACCCTCATAGATTGTGTTTTGTTGAACTTTATGGTTCTCATTTATATGATTTGTATGAATCATATGGGGAGTTGGGTGTTGCAGAACCACAACAGCCCTAGTCAAGAGAAGTTGCACAAAAAGAGGAAGCTGACAATGTAGTTAACAAAGAGGCTCTAGTTTATTACTTACATCCTTCAAATGGACATCAAGGTATTAGCAGATGCCAAAGACAACCATAAGATGAAAATGATTCCTAGGAAATAAAGACAACCTATTTTACTTGCCCATGTTTATACCTACCTCTATTTTTGAAGTTCAAGGAGCTGGTAATAAATTTGATGAAGATTATCTGATCTATGATTCAAATGATTTAAAGCGGGATGATATTGTTGAATATTTTCAAAGGGATTTTCTTACAAGCAAGACGGGGGAAGATTAACATCAACAAATTTTTCAAGAACAGCTCAAAGTTGAAGAGCCAAGCAATGCCAATGATTTCCTTCTGCATAAATATTCCTATCTAGAAATTGTTCAAGAAATGGAGGCAAGTGTAATATTTTCTCATCAGCTCTATGATTAGGTAGTTTACTATATGTCATATATCTTTGGTAAGTAGCAGGTCTCAATTATGGGGTATGTATTAAATGTTTTACCCTTAAATTTTGCATGGTGCGTGCTTGTTTTAATTGTTGAATTTCAAGAGAAAAATGACATAAGGTCTAATACTCAGATGTTGGGTTGGTATCGTTGGAAGGTTGAATTCACTTAGGTGAGTTGAGCCAGGTACATAAGTAGGAGTTGTACATAAACAAGCTCACTCTGTGAGTATTTAATTTCTAGTTTTTAGAAGTTGTAGTTCTACATTTTAGTATTATGAGGAGATGACTCACAACAAATAAATTTCCATGAATATTTTCTGGTTTTATAGGTTCAATATATTTTTGACTCCATGTCCAATGGTGAAGGCTACTAATCTGTATGTTCTCAGTGCATTTCTTCCAATACATTGTCCCCAATTGGAGATGATGTTGTTATCAGTCATACACTCTTGTATTTGTGTCAAATGGTCCTATATTTCATCCCTAGTATAGAGGAGGAATAGTGCAATCTTGGTTTACTCACAAAAGGAGAGCCAAAATTCAGTGGCCAAAGACAAAAGAGAGAGCCAAAATCCAAAGGCCAAAATCAAGAGGGGAAGGCTGACCATTAGGATGTCAATCTGGGAGAAGGCTAAGCAGTTCAAGACCCAATATTGGAAGGACCAGCTGGAAACATATCAATATTTCAGGATATCGAAGGTCATAATGTGGAGGAATCCTCAACGGTTTATTTAAAAGCAGACTTGAAATGGGATATCGGAGTAGGAAGTCAGAGGGAAGGCATATCAGAACCTCGTAACTCTTTATATAATGAATTCCTTTGAAAGTGTAGATGGTTGTGGAGAAATAGAATTACAAAGGAAATCATTAAAAAGATAAAGAATCAAGGGACACTTTCTCTCTCCTCAAGATGGGGAACATGGCAGCAAGCGATTGGCCCTCAATCACTCATGAGGTAGATGACATCAAAATGACATGGTAATATGGAGGACACGTGGCAGTTAGTTTCAACATTTTATGGTGGCCTAATAGGGAAAATCCATGCGATAGGCGTCACCACTCAGAAGGAGTCACGTGTAAATGATGACCTCAACATGATGTCACCTCGGAGGTTGAAATTTTGGATGGAATAGATTTCATAACTCTTATGTATTTGCAAATCTAAAAACTTCTGATGAAAGGGGCTTCCAATCTATGATTGACACTTGATCATGGGGACCCAAAAGAGCCAAGAACATATAACATGACATAGCACCTAGTGCTATAAAGTCACCACGTGGAAAGTATTTCAAAGGTCATTTTATTAGAGGTAGGAGGCATTGTAACTCCATTCTATTTTCATTTTGAAAAAATTCTGATGAGAGGGGCTCCAATGTTGAGTAGACCTTGTTTGTGAGGACCCAAAATAATCAAGGGCATAGAGAGGATAGATCACCTAAAAGCTATAAATAATATCAGAGGAAGTGGACATCGTACCTTTGTTCTAATTGTATTTCAAAAAGTTTATGATACTAAGGAGCTCTGATGTATTGGTAGCGCATGGTTATGTAATCCAAAAGAGACAAGGGCTGAAGAGAAAATAAAAAGGAAGATAGGCCCTCGATAGGGGTATAAAGGCCTTAGCACCTAAATTCCAAGACGTTGGTCACAAAACACGGTCCCACGGGGGAGAAAAAGGAAGAGGGGCTAAGAAACAAGGAGCTAGATTTCATGTGGGACTTGGTAATATCGTAACATCCTTCTAATGAAAGTTACAATACAGAGGGATCTGAAATGTCCAACGCATTATTGTATGAAAGCCGCTGAACACAACACACGGTACTATGGTAGATAAACAAAAAAGGGGCTAAGCAAGAGGGAGCTAGGCACATCAGAATATTACGAATTCATAACATTATTTTAAAAGAGTTATGATTTATTGAGCTTGGAAACTATAATACAAAGAGTATGGAGGAAGAATGGGTTGGTAGCTATGGGATTTGTTTATTCATCTGATAGTTCAAAGAAAGTCAAACTGTTGTCTAGGTAAATCCTCTCTATGGATAGAGACGATCCCTCTAGCCCAATAAGTGGGTCTAGCAACCTAAGTGACAATATACCAGACACTTTCCTAAGTTGCAATTCAAAAAAGAGATGAAGAAGATGACCTACCTCTTTCTGATGCTATCTCGATCTCCTTTGTTGAAGACCTTGAGTCACTTGCAACACGACCTCATTCCTATTGCTCACAGTGTTTATGCACCTGCACAAGAGATCAAGACACAATAAGACATGCAAATACAAATAGCATATTCAAAAGAAACCTAATTAACTGATAAAGGAATGTTAAGATAGATGATACATGAGAATACACATCAATGGAAAATGAACCAGCTATTGTATATTAATATAATAAAGGAGGAATCATACGACCAAGCCTTGATGTCAATAGGATCTCCTTGAATGAATATCCAAGTCCAATATAAGCTCTCCAAGCACTCCTTCTCCAAGCCAAATGAGTAGCATATAGGCACAATCTTAGCATAAGGGTGCAAATAGACATAGACCAACCACTTGGTAATGGGAGAGGATGAACATAAAGGTTGGGAAAGGGAGTTAGGATCTCTCCAAAGATAGGAGTAGGCCCTCATCTCAAGGAGGTACCTCATAGGGATAATACCAAGAGGCCAAGTTGGGAGAACTCGACCTCATCTATGCAAAACAACCTCGAGCTCATCACTATGGAAGCTTCTAGATCGTGAAGCTTCTCATCCCTTTGGGAAAATTTCATTTTTGGGATCATCGCAAGTATACAAGTGAACAAAGAGATGACATCACAGGTCGACTATAGTCCACCATGTGATCATCGATGTTTCAAGCCTCATAAGAGTGATTATTCTCAAATTAGGTTTCAAGAGCTACTTCCTTCAAGGGAAACTCAAGGAATTTTCCAATCATGTCTTAGGGAGGATCTGAGCTACATATATGAATGAGTTCACTGCATAATGTTCATGTTTCTGGAAATTCAAGGTATGTCAGAGGGAAGTGCATGGGGTGTGACAAAATATTGTGTAACAGATGCCCCCTAACACATGAAGGTAGAATAGGGAGTGATGGTTGAGATGCTTTACAAGATTTCACAAGGATGAGGACAAACACTGTCATGAGACCTACAAATCAAGGACGCATATACATATACATATCTGATATCAAAACACGAATCTACGGTATGGACACAGCCATCCGGATGATAAGAACTATATGAAAGGATCCATGGCATGGGCACAACCATTCAAATGAGAACGATCATCTGTAAATCTAGGATCCAAGGCATGGATGCAGCCATCCAATATAGAAGGATCATCATAAATGTAAAGCCCCATGGTATGGTCACAACCATCAGTATAGTAGAAACATGTGTACAATCAAGAATAACACATAACTCCATGCAACCTATGTCATATCAAACAAGACTCAAGGTCTTTCGCTCCATCCCAACCTAATCAAAGTATGAATTCTAACATGCGAATGAATGTGTTGAAGTCGAACATGCTAGAAAACCTCCTGATTAGTGTCCAATGATGTGAGCCATTAAGAGGCACGATAGGAACCACCAATGATGACAATGGCTCTCAAGGTACAATAGTACAATCCATGAATGTGATAATGAAGCTGAATTCAAACACTCATGGAATCATCTTATAAAAGGCCAATGATGGAAACCTGTCATCAGATGTGAAGAACTTGCGATTAAGGCATGCAAGCTTTAAGGTAATCAAAGGGAGTTTCTAAGTCATCTTCCTAGATAATGAGCTAAAGTTGACAAGAAGTGACACATCAAAGGAGGGCCATGATGAATCCCCCATCATCAACACGAAACAAGGAATAAAGTGGAACAAAATGAATAAGATCCAAGACTGTAACAAAGGGTCAGACAATGTATAGATAAATAATTGCAGATAGGAATTCTCTTGAACACTAGTGACATGACTCCGAAGTTTGGCAACATTTGACTCAACATAGGACTAAAGTTCATGATGACAACTGGAGTAGTTAGATGAGAGGCAAAAATGGATCACCCAAACCCGGGAGGATGAATGACTAGGTGAGGATATCCCAAACCTGACACGAAAGTAGAAGAGTCTCACGTTCAAGAATGACATGCTACCTATTACAAAGGATGTTTCATTTTCATTTTTCCCCACTATTTCTAGCAAGTACCCCAATTTTTTTATCATAAGCTTGAAGGGGATAACATATTCTTATCATGTAAGTTCATTCTTCGAATGAATCCATCCTAGTAAGTTTTACGAGTCCTAGGAAGGAGAAAATTGGTCTCATCATGCTAACGGGTCTTTCATCGTAAAATTTTAATGAGTCTGATGTAAGAATAAATCAATATCTTTTTCACATTTAGAGAGTTTGAAAAAGAGATGGAAAAGAAAAATCCATCATGTCCTTTTTCGTAATTTGTCCCTCGAACCCGAAAAGGTAGAAAACAATATTCAAGAGAACCTCTTGACCATGTCGATCAAGGTGTACCCTTTTTGTAAATAGTCAATCTCAACCCAAAAAAGGGGTAAACATATATACTGAGATGACATCAGTTCATTTAATTTAACAAGTTCAAAATGACAAGTACTTGATGATCTTTTCATTTTTAGAGAGTCAGAAAAGAGCTTAAAGATGACTCCATGGGGGTTCCTTTTTCATTTATTTTTAAGGAGTCCAAAAAAGAGATAAAACATAAACTCATTTTGAATTAGTCAGTAATAATCACATGTTCATTACAAAGTACCTGTAACTACACAAGGAAATTCACCCATCACTAATATCGAGGAATAATAATTAAATATGGAAAAAATGAACTCAAAAGTTATAAATAACTCATAAGTAAAAATATTTTTACAATTTCACCAAAGTAAGTTTTGAGAGTGCATTTGTGACTTATTTTTTGTTTTGGAGAATTTGGTATCTACATATAAATACTAATTCCCTAGATAAATAACCATATCTAGAACAATAGTTTAAAGCACTTTAGCCTTTTCCTTTAGCCTTTTTCTATAGTTTCCTCTTCTAAGTTTATGAACTCTATCCCTTTTGACAATGTTTTCTTTACCAAACCTCGGAGTCTAGAGCTTATTTTAGGTCCTGGATGACTTACATTCTCCTCCTCTGTGACCTTTTTCTCCTTTCTTATTTTTCCTCTTGCCCTGATTTGTTTCCTAATTTCTGTCAGTTCTTCAGAGATTAATTTTTCATCATCTTTCTATACTGAAGACTCAGGTTTGTCTTTAATAGTTATACCAATCTTCTTTCTTCTGCTTCTTCTAACATTATCTTCTTTGGGTGACTCTGTGCGTCTTGGAAATGGTTTCTAATGAGGAAATTCTCCAAAGTATCTCCTATCCCTTTTAAATGAAACTCAATCAGTATCTTAATCAACCCATGATGGTACATGGTTGTATCTATGAACTCTATTTTCTTTTGCACATTTGAGGTCATCCTTCTTAAACTGTTTAACAAGAAGAAAGGAAGATTGATTTCTCCATTTTCTAGGAAATTCATCAATAAACGGATATGGTAGACATACATGCAACTGAATCTCCCCTCACAAGTGATAAATTTCTATAATATCAAAATCATGTTCCTCCACTTACTTTTAAGAGTTGAAATTGGAATTCCTTTTCTAAAAACAAAGACATCCATACCTAGGTTTTTGAGTATTACTTTTCATGATTCACTGTGGAATTCCTTGTTTTTGAATCATTTTTCACCATGCCTTGGAATTTCTATAGCCTTGGTTTTGAATGACTCAGTTACTGTAAACTTAATATCTCCAATTTCCACCTCTGTGCCATCAAAAGGTCTAGCAAAGGATTTTTTGATATCCTTATGAAAACCATCAAATTTCTCGACGAATTTGAGCCATCCAACCTTCTGCAACATTTCTTTGAGATGTGGGTATCCTTCCATATATTTTTCTCCTATTAGTTCTGATATGAGAATGAGCCCCGTGCATTCTACTATGCAGAGTTCCTCAACCTTCAGAATTACCCTTCCTGGCTTATGAAATGGACTGACTGCGAATATGGTGAAAGGAACTATGGGTTTGCATGAACTAAGTAGATGGTAAGGGTTTTGGAGAAACGTGGACAAGTATGTCACATTGTAGTCATGAATGTTAAAATAATGAGGGAGTTAATTATGGACCATTATGTGTTAAGATATGGAGGATGTGGAGGATATGCAGTACGTTGGATTTTGCAATCAAATCAAATGATGATTTTTCAAGGAAACATATGAATGCCCATATTATACATGCTTTATGTTATAACCTTGCTATTTCAAATAATTTTTTGCATTTTACCTCTTATAACTTAACCTTTTCATCTATTGTTTTATTTGGTGTTGATCCGCAGACACCCTTTTTAGCATATCAGTCTTCAAAAACAAGATTCTTCACATTACTGAAATCATCATTTGTTTGGAACATAGCTGCAGAATGAGATATGGCTGCAGAATCAAATTAGCTATGGAATGGAATTAGTTGTAGAACATGATAAAGATGAAGTATAGCTATGGAACATGAATGTGAAATGAAATGGAAATGGAACATAACAGTGAAATGGAATGAAATTGAAGTGAGATGAAATGAATTTGCAGATTAGGAACTGCAAATGGATGTAGCTTTATGTCACTACTTATTAAAGTAAGAAAATAGGAAATATAGGATATCATAAATATCTGGTTTTCACCCTGTAATTCCTGTATAAGTAAGTCAATGAACAATTGGTTTTTAGACTTATACATTTTATTTATATATATTATTATTATTATTATTGTATATATATATATATATATACAAGGAAAACTAAGTTAGTGGAGAAGAAGAATTCTTCTTCACCAACTTCATTTCAGTGTTATCTTGGAAAATTCTGACAATATTCTCTCTTGAAATTGGCTTATGATATATCTTTAACCAATGGCCATTCATAAGAAGAGGTACCTTTCTTTCATCTATTGTCCTTATTATCACTACTCCATTATTAAAGACTACTTCAGTCTCATATGGCCTAAGCCAATGAGTATAAAACTTTCGTTGAAAATCTTTGAATTTTGAATCGAACAAAAGTTCCCAATCCCCTGCTTGAAACTTCTTCTCCTTGATATACTTATTATTTGATTTAGCTCTTTTTTGTTGGACTAAACTGGTTCTTTGAACTGCATCTTTCCTAATTTCATCAAGCTCATTGAGTTGCTCCAATCTATGTTTCTGTGCTTCTGATAAATACAGTGCCAATTGGACTGCCATCTTAAAGGTTTTGATTTCAAACTCTATAGGGAACGGGACTTGCTTTCCATAAAAAAGCTCATAGGGAGTATGTCCTATTCTATTCCTCCATGTAGTTATGTATGCCCATAAGGCTTCAGGAAGCCTTTCTGCCCAATCTCTTATGTGTAGATGTACATTCTTCATGAGAATTCCTTCAATCACCTTATTAGCAGATTCAACTTGACCGTTTGCTTGTGGATGGTAAGGAGTAGACTTTCTATGTTTTATCTTGTATTCTTCCACAAGTCTTTCCACCATTTTAGATGTAAATTAACATCCTTGATCTATCACAATTTCTCTTGGAACACCAAAACGAGTGAAGATGTCCTCAAAAAGAAAATTAACTACAGATTTTTCATTTACAAAAGGTAATGCTTTAGCTTCTATGATGCAGGAGTATCCGAATGAAGAGGCGACGGCTGTGAAATATTTTTTGTTCTATTTGGTTTGTTTCATTTAAAATTAAGGCTGTCTCAGCCATTGTTACTTCTTAAATTAGGAAAATAGATTAAGTTAGGATTAATTAAGAACTGTTTGAAGAAAATGTTGAGCAACTGAAAATAACTTAGGAATAGTTCCTCAATTGTAAAAGAAACTACTAATAATGTATTGAAAAGAAAAGAGAGAGAGGGAGAGAGGGGTTCTTCTTTTTTTTTAGCTAGATTAGAATGTGTTTGTAAGCCTACGGGCAGAGTGTAAAATAGGCCACTATTATTAGAAGAGCAGGCCAGAGAGAGATAGAGTCTCAATATGTGATCCTTTGTTTATTTTTTATATGCAGAGATTAATTCAAATAAGTATAAACGTGTGTTTTGAGTGATTGAATGATGAATTCAATGTGAATCGGAGTTTCTGTACAATATATATATGTGCAGGGGAATTCAGTGAATATAAAGAGGAGAGTGAATACACAGAGAGGAAAGAGTGAGAGCGAGGTAGAGGATCATGGTGGATCATTGAATCCATTCGAAGGAAGGACCAAAGAAATGCTTGAAGTGTTCGTGATTAAGGAATCATCGAGTTTAAGCTCAGGAGAGAAGAGTTGCATGGCAAAATAGTGGAGGGCTAGAACCATTGAGGAACTTAAAACGACAAAGAAACATTGGGGAAGTGTTATAATACCCAAATAATAGAGGAGTGAAAGATTGAAGAATCAGTGCTCAGGGACCGTTAGATCTGACCGATCAATGATTGAGATCTAAGTGCAGAGAATAGGTGGAGTTATAAGTATCGCATCAGAGGAAAACAAAGGTGTGAATAACCCCAACCTCAAGTGATTACCGATTGCGATCAAGTGATAGAGAAAGGACTGTTAGATCTATGAGAAGGGTCAATGGTGGGGATTTAATCGCAATATTATTTTCAGGGAAGTGAATAGACCTTACCTTAAATTAGTGCGACAGTAATGCTGATGTGACCAATGAAGTGATTGCATTGCAAATATTAGTAGTTCTGTATCGGTAGAAAAGGAACACGACATGCAATATGGCAGACCTGATAGAGTTATAAACGTAGTGTATATGGTTTGAAGTCTGATTGTGTTTATCGCATATCAGGAGCAAAGGGAAAATGTGTTAAAGAGACCCGTGAAAGTAGGTGACTGCGATTAGCAATTAGTGATAGAGGAGCCTCGAGAACTGTGAAAAATCTATGGAATAGGTGGAAAAAGGTGTAAATGACGTGTTTTATGCATATTTCCCTTACAAAGGGTTTATAATGAAATAAAGCGCCGATACATGGTTTTCATGTGTAAGTCCAACCTTACCACAAGGAAATGTGGGAACTGATTATATATGCGGCATAAGGGTTAATGAAAGGTTTATGAGGGTGAATGATTCTGATAGAAAGGAAAGGATGGGTTTTATCAACACTGGGCTATTGTAATGAATTTGTTCCATCGAGGTTTATTTAAATGGGCCTAACCGTAAAATTTTGAATACTAGTATATGTAGGTAACCCTGTTTCAGGTTGTACTGCATCATTTTCGTATCAGAGCTAGTTTTTCCTTTTCTCTCAGTAAATATGGAGGTGGGAAGAAGGGGTCAAGGAAGAGCCATCATAAGAGTAGCAGATGAAGGGTTACGAGAAGAGATTATAAATTTAACTGCACATTTTGCAGCAGTGGAAGCAGGAAGGCATAGAGATTCGGAAGGTGGGGATGATAGTGAGGAGGAAAACATATCCATGACAGATGGGTTAGATGATGAATTACCAAAACTTAAGCTATTGAGGTCAGTTTTGTTAGCTATGAGTAAGCCAAAACTAGAGCTCTCTAGTTATGATGACAATGTGTCCACAGAGGCATTGCTAGATTGGATAAGTGAACTAGACAAATATTTTGAGTATGAAGAAATCAATGAAGACAAGAGGATCAGTTTTATTGTCACCAAACTGAAGGGACGTGTAGCATTGTGGTGGGACAATGTACAGGCAAAAAGGAGGAGATTAAACAAACCATTGATTAAAAAATGGGATAGGATGGTTTCTAGAATGAAGAGCAAGTTTCTACCTAAAGATTATCAAATTTCCCTTTATAGACAAGTATAGAACATGAAGCAGAGAATGATGACTGTGAAGGAATATACTGAAGAATTTTATAAAATTAACTTGAGAGCTAGTTATGTAGAATCTACCCCTAAGAAAATAGCGAGGTTTGTAAATGGTCTACGGATGGAGATCCTAGATGAGATTAGCATTCTTTCCCCTAGGACCATGGAGGAAGCTTATCAGAGTGCTTTGAAGGCGAAGGAAAATATTGCTAGGAAACAGAATGCCAAAAGAGGACGTGGTTCTAGTAGAGGGCGAGGACAGACCTTAGGCAGATGTAGGACTGCCAATAGAAATGAATAGGGTAGTGGTTCAAAGACTTCGGGACATAATGAAAGGGAAGGTAACACTAGAGGAGGAAGGTCATACCAGCGAGGAAGAGGTAATGGTAGAGGCAGAGGAAATGCCTATCAGTGTCACAAGTGGGGACACAAGTCCTTTGAATGCCTTGAAAATGAACAAACTGGGTAGAGGGGATCATATGTCACTCAGCCTGATGAAGCGGAGGCACCACCACAAGAGTTGGAAAATATGCCAGAAACTGGGGAAGCCTTGGTGTTGAATAAGGTATTGTTAAAACCAGCTAAGGAAGTAGTTGATCATACATAGAGGAAAGTATTGTTCCGGACTATATGTAAGTCGCGCGGAAAATGTTGTAAATTGATTATTGATGGCGGGAGCACTAATAATTTGGTAGCTACAAAGATGGTGGAGAAACTGGGTTTGAAGTGAGAAAAACACCCAACTCCATATAGGGTGTCATGGTCACAGAAGGGACCCCAATTTTTAGTTGATGAACAATGCGAGGTATATTTTTAGATAGGCAGGTAGAAGGATAAGGTGACTTTTGACATAATGCCGATGGATGTGTGCCATATTCTGTTGGGCAGACCATGGCAGTATGATAGGAATTTCATCCATGACGGGGGAATAAATTGTTACAAGTTTGTTAAAGATGGGATTAAGCATACCCTAGTGCCCATGAAGGAAGAGGATGCTACAGAAACTAGTGGAACAAAGGCACTACCATTAGGCAGAAAAGAGTTTCTGTGATAAATGGAGGATGATGAAGTGAAGTATGCAGTTGTGCGAAGGCCAAATCCAATATTGATCCATACTGAAGTCACTGACTTACCAGAAGAGATACAAAACATGCTGCAAGAATTTAGTGATATTGTGGTGGACTATCTACTAGACAAATTACCACCGAAGCGGAGCATTAGTCACCATATTGATTTTTTTCTAAGAGCCAGTTTTCCAAACAAGGCTGCCTACTGGATGAGTCCAAAGGATAATGAAGAAATATGGAAGTAGGTGCAGGAGTTGTTGGACAAAGGACTGATTCGAGAGAGTTTAATCCCTTGCTCAGTTTCGATTGTTTTAGCTCCCAAGAAAGTAGGTGAGTGGAGAATGTCCACAGACTCTCGAGCCATTAACAAGATCACCATCAGGTACAGATTCCCTTTACCTCGGGTGGTTGATATGATGGCTTATTTGAGTGGAGTAGCGTAATTTTCAAAGATAGACCTGAAAAGCGGCTACCATCAAATCATAATTCGAGAAGGTGACGAGTGGAAGACAACTTTCAAGACTAATGAAGGCTTGTATGAATGGCTGGTTATGCTGTTTGGATTGAGCAATGCCCCTAGCATGTTCATGCAGTTGATGAACGAGATGCTGAAGGAATTCATTGGTAAATTTGTAATTGTATATCTGGATGATATACTTATATTCAACAAGATGAAGGAAGAACATTTTCGACACGTGAGGTATGTATTGGAAAAATTGCAATAGAATAAATTACTGATAAATTTGAAGAAATGTTATTTTTTCAAGAAAGAGTTAATTTATTTGGGATTCCCAAATTTTTGAGAATGAACTAAAAATGGATCCGGAAAAGGTTGTAGCCATAGTTAGCTGGCCGTCTCCCAAAAGTATGTTTGAGGTATGGAGTATTCATGGATTGGCGAGTTTTTATCAGAAACTTATTAAAAAATTCAGTGGGATTTGTGCACCCATGCTGTACACCATTAAAAAAAAAAATCAACCTTTCCATTGGACATAAATGGCAGAGAAGAGTTTTGAGCTGCTCAAAAGGAAAATTACCAAAAAATCGATTTTGAGATTAACAGACTTCAACAAACTTTTCCAAGTTCATTGTGATACCAGTGGGATAGTTATTGGTGTTGTACTTAGTCAATAGGACAAGCCAGTAGCCTATTTCAGTGAGAAACTAAATGAAAGTAGGAAGAAATACATGTCTTATGATAAGGAATTTTATGCAGTGGTTCAAGCGCTAAAGCATTGGAGACATTATCTATTGGCCAATGAATTTGTCTTATTTTCGAATAATTCTGCGTTGTAGTATATTATGCAGTAGCATAAGCTGAACCATAAGCATGTGAAGTGGGTGGGGTACTTGCAGAGTTTTACATTTATGTTGAAACACATCAGTGCTCAAGCCAACAAAGTATCGGATGCGTTAAGTAGGAGAAGTTTGATCCTACAGGAAAGTACAATACAGGTATTAGGATTTGAACATCTTAAGGACTTGTATGAGGCAAATGCAAATTTTAAGGAAGCTTATGAAGCTTGACAAAATCCATTGTTGAGAGATAACAATTCATGGCTGGACTATAATATGCAGGAAGGGTTGTTGTTCAAAGGAGGGTAGTTGTGTATTCTGGAATGTTCTATGAGAGAGAACTTAATCCAGGAAAAGCATAATGGAGGTTTCGCCGGGAATTTTGGCATAGAAAAGACCGTGGATCAGTTGAGCCACTTTTACTATTGGTCAAAGATGCAAAGAGATGTACAAAGGTTTGCGACTAGATGCAAAGTGTGTCAGCTTGCAAAGGGACATAGCCAAAACACAGGGTTGTATATGCCCTTACCCATTATAAATAGACCATGGGACTCAGTCAATTTAGAGTTTGTCTTAGGTCTGTCAACACAATGGGGATTCGACTCCATCATGGTGGTGGTGGATCATTTCACCAAAATGGCACATTTCATTCCATGCAGGAAAGCCAGTGACGCCACACATGTAGTGCATTTGTTCTTTACCGAGATAGTCAGGTTACATGGCTTGCCAGAGTCTATTGTTTCGAATCGAGACATTAAATTTACAAGACAGTTTTGGTGAACCTTATGGAAAAAAATTAGACACCAAAATAAACTTTAGTTCAGCTTATCATTCGTAGACTGATGGTCAAACCGAAGTGGTGAACCGAAGTCTGGGAAATTTATTGAGGAGTTTGGTTGGAGAAATTTCTTGAAAGTGGGATCGTTTGCTTGCACAAGCATGATTTTGTTATAACGATTCGCCCAACCGAAGCATTCACAATAGCCCTTTCAATATTCTAAATGGAATACACCCACATGGAGTACATGTGTTACGAGATTTGGGACAGTTGGAATGCAGGCGTGCTGATGGTGAAGATTTCGCAAAGGCAATCAATGATATTCACAAACAAGTGAAATTAAAATTACAAGACAACAACCAAAGATACAAGTAGAAGGAAGATTTAGAAAGGCGAGAGGTACAATTCAACATAGGAGGCTAGGTATTAGCACACCTGCGTAAGGAGATGTTCCCTATAAGAGGATAGAACAAGTTGCAATAGAAAAAAATTGGGCCTTGCAGGGTTCTTCGAAAGTATTCTATGAATGCTTACGAACTGCAGTTACCCCTGGGTATTGGAATTTCACCCATTTTCAATGTAGCAGATATGTACCCCTACAATGCAGTGCATGACGAAGATAGTTCGGAAAGATGAACATGGGACACGTAGAAAGAGAATGATTCGTGGATTAAACAAATACCCCTAGTAAAGCCTCTATTGAATAGATCCTAGATACTCAGGTCGCCAGACGGACTCGAAGGAAGGAATATTTACAATACCTAATCAAGTGGAAGGGTCGTCCTATCGAAGATATTTCTTGGTTAGATGCTGGCCAGATTCAGAGCATCTGGTACTCTATTGAAGAGCTCATGGACAAGAGCCATGAATTTAATTTACACTGGGAGCCTGATGCAGGAGCATCCAAATGAAGAGGCGACAACTGGGAAATATTGTTTTGTACTGTTTTAATTTGTTTCATTTAAAATTAAGGCTAACTCGGGCATTGTTAGTTCTTAAATTAGGAAAACAGATTAAGTTAGGATTAGTTAAGAATTGTTTGAAGAAACTGTTGAGCAACTAAAAAATAACTAAGGAACAGTTCCTCAACTGTAAAAGAAACTGCTAATAATGTATTGAAAAGAAAAGAGGGAGAGGGAGAGAGGGGTTCTTTTTTCTAGCCAGATTAGAATGTGTTTGTAAGCCTATGGGCAGAGTGTAAAAGAGGCCACTAGTATTAGAAGAGCAGGCCAGAGAGAGACAGAGTCTCAATATGTGATCCTTTGTTTATTTTTTATATGCAGAGATTAATTCAAATCAGTATAAATGTGTGTTTTGAGTGACTGAATGATGAATTCAATGTGAATCAGAGTTTCTATACCATATATATATATTATAATTTATATATATTTAATATATATTATTATAATGTGTGTGTGTGTGTGTGTGTGTGTGTGTGTGTGTGTGTGTGTTGTGTGTGTTGTGTGTGTGTGTGTGTGTGTGTGTGTGTGCAGGTGAATTCGGCGAACACAAAGAGGAGAGTGAATCCACAAAGAGGAAAGAGTGAGAACGAGGTAGAGGATCATAATGGATCATTGAATCCATTCGAAGGAAGGACCAAAGAAACAGTTGAAGGTTCGTGATTAAAGAATAATCGAGTTTAAGCTCAGGAGAGAAGAGTTGCACGGTGGAATAGCAGAGGGCTAGAACCATTGAGGAACCTAAAACCATAGAGAAACATTGGGGAAGTGCTATAAGACCCAAATAATAGAGGAGCAAAAGATTGAAGAATCGGTGCTTAGGGACCATTGGATCTGACTGATCAACGGTTGAGATATGATCGCAGAGAATGGGTAGAGTTATAAGTATCGATTACCAATTGTGATCAAGTGATAGAGGGAGGACCATTAGATCTGTGAGAAGGGTCAACGGTGGGGATTTAATCACAATATTATTTTCGGGAAGTGAATAGACCTTGCCTTAAAGAAGTGCAATAGCGATGTTGATCCAACTAACAAAGTGATCGCATCACAAACATTAACAGTGATGTATCGGTGGAAAAGGAACACAACATGCGATATGGTGGACCCGATAGAGTTATAAATGCAGTGTATATGGTTTTAAGTCAGATTGTGTTTATCACATATTAGAAGCGGAGGGGAAATGTGTTAAAGAGACCTGCGAAAGTAGACAACTATGATTAGCGATAAAGGAGCCTCAAGAACTATGCAAAAGCTATGGAATAGGCAGAAGAAGGTATAAATGACATGTTTTATGCGTATTTCCCTTATAAAGGGTTTATAATGAAATAAAGCATCGATACGTGTTTTTCATGTGTAAGTCCAACCTTACCACAAGGAAGTGTGGGAACTGATTATATATGTGGCATAAGTGTTAATGGAAGGTTTATGAGGGTCTATGATTCCGATAGAAAGGAAAGGATGGGTTTTATCAAGACTGGGATATTGTAATGAATTCGTTCCATTGAGGTTTATTTAAAGGGGCCTAACTGTAAAGTTTTGAAGACTGGTACATGCAGGTAACCCTTTCTCAAGTTGTACTGCGTCACTCTACCCGTTTGGTGACATAATCAGTGCATACCAAAATATACTTCTTTTGTTTAGATGGAGGATTAATTGGTGCAGCAAAATCCAAGGCCCATTTTTCAAAAGGTTCAATGATTACCTGAGTTTGTAGTGGCATTTCATCTGAAGGAGCAAGTTTCCCTACCCTTTGGCAGCTGTCACACCTTTTGACATATTCTTTGGCATCTCTAAATATGGAGGGCCAATAATATCCTAAATGATGGATTTTATATGCTGTCCTCTTGTTAGTAAAGTGTCCACCACAAGGTTCATCATGACATGCCTTAAGAATTTTTGGCATTTCATCTTCTCGAACACATCTTCTGATTATCAGATCTGGATCTGTTTTATATAATTCATTAGTAATCCATGAGTAACTTGCACTTATTTGAATGATTTTTCTTTTCTCCTTGGGAAACAAATGTGAAGGTAATTTTCCTGTGACTAAGTAATTAGCAATATCTACAAACCAAGGGGTTTGAGTAGTTACTGTAAAAATATATTCATTAAAAAATTTATCTTCAACTGTAGTGTCATCTTTGATATTTTGAATTCTAGACAAGAAATCAGCAACTTTGTTTTGTTTTCCAAGTCTATCTAGAATAGTGATGTTGAATTCTTGTAGGAGTAATAACCATCTTGTAACTTTGCCATTAGTAATAGGTTTATTCATTAAGTATCTAATTGCAGAGTGATCTATATGAAAAAATGTTTCATAGCCTATTATGTAATGCATGAACTTGTTGATAGCATGAACAATGGCTAAGAATTCCTTTTTAGTTACAGTGTAATTTAACTTAGTGGGTGTCAAATTCTTTCTTGTGTAATATATGGCATAAGGGATCAAATATTTTCATCCTAATACAACTCCCAAACCTGTATTTGAAGCATCTATTGAAATATGAAAAGGTAGTTTCCAATTTTGACCTCTTAAGATGGGTGCCTTAGAAATTTTTTCTTTCAAAGTCTCAAATGCCAACTGGCAATTAGGATTCCAATTGAATTCATAATATTTGGTGAGAAATTTGAAGATTGGGGATGCTCGTTTAGTGAAATTTTCAATAAACCTTCTATAGTATCCCGTGAATCCTAGAAAACTTCTAAAATCCTTTTGACAACTTGGAATTGATAATTCAGAGATGACTTCAACTTTAGATTTATCAATGTTAATTCCATCTCTTGAAATGTGATGTCCTAAAACAATCCCTTCTGTAAACATCATAAACCATTTTTCATGGCTTAGTGAAAGGTTTTCTTCCATACATCTTTTAAGAACGTTTTCCAAATTTTCTAAAGCTTTTTCAAATGTATTCCCATAAACTGTAAAGTCATCCATATACACCTCTACGCAATCATGTACTAGATTAGAGAAAATTACTAGTATTGTTCTTTGGGATGTTGCAGGTGCATTACACAATCCAAAAGGGAGTGCTTGGTAGGCACAAGTTCCCCATGGGCAGGTGAATGTGGTTTTATCTTGATCTTCAGGTGGTACCTAAATCTGATTATAACCACTAAAACCATCCAAAAATGAGAAATACTTCTCACCTGCTAATGTATCTGTTGAAGGCCTCGAAAATCGGGTCTACAATAAGGGGGATACCCACCCAGTCCGGACCTTGGTTGGCAGCACCTTATCCGTTTGGTATAGCGGGTCCGATTGGGGATATGGGACCAGTTTCCCAATTCAGTGTGTGTGTGTGTGAGAAATATGGGTATTTCTGTTCTAAATGGAATATTTTTATCCTAATTCTAATCTAATGCTATGCTATTGTATTCTAATAAACAGAAAAACATCAAAATTTATGCTAACTTGGGGTGTGATCTTTCTTCTATGTGATCTAAAAAGATTTCAAACAATAACTCGTAATAAAGATCATTCAACTATTATAAGAAAAGAATTCAATAAAAATGAACTACTTCGTATAAGAAGTTAGACGAAACAGTTGTGAAAACCTATTGCATAAATGAGCTATTCATACACTAAGCATAAATAAATAGTTATCACCGTACAAAAGTGCCAAATGATAACTAAGGCATCCACTCTGTAATATATAAACAACTGAAAACTGAATATCACTTTAACGCATAAGCAGAAATGGTTAAGAGATAAAAGTATCATTTATAACTAGTCCTACTCATGAGCTTCA
>APFE031139963.1:144390-200083 GCA_000404065.3 Pinus taeda
TGTATTGTCTCAAAAGACGAATATATGCTAGTTTTTCTTCAGGGGCTAGGCCAAGGCCTAGATTTATGTTTTGGGGTTCGGCATCAGTTCCTAGGTTTATTAATTCGTAATTCAAAGTTGAACTTTGGAGCTTTGAATTGGTAGACCTTTTAAACCGATCTTTCAAATCGTATATATCTTCTAACTTGACCACTGATTTAGGTATAGCATTGTTAGTGCTATTTTGTTGTAAATGTCGATCATGTTGGTCTTTGTCAATTATTTGATTGGAGTAGGATCCCTTAGATGTAAGGAAATTTACGATATCAGGATCGTCGTTGAATATTCTCCAATTTGTGATGTTTTCAGGAATAGAAGGTCTAAAGATTAATTCTATTGAGAATCTATCTAGACTAAAATCTTCCGAAGGAATGAGCTTAGAAGCTACATTAGCTAAAAGGTCAGCGCTTGCATTCTGGAGTCTGGGAATTGATGAAATATTGAATGCTATAAAATGCTCAGTCAGATCTTGAACTAAAGATTGATAGTGTTTTAAATGAACTGATAAGCAATGTATAGTATTCCGTACCTGTCTGACTACAATTTTAGAGTCTCCGAAGACTTGGAGGTACTTTATGTCTAACCCGATTGCTTTGTACAACCCTTGGACTAAAGCCTCATATTCTACTGTATTGTTGGTACAATCAAATTCAAGCCTGCATGTTAACATGATTTTATCTCCTTCTGGACTAATTAGCACGCATCCTGCTCCTGCTCCTTCGTTAGATTTAGAACCATCAAAAAATAATTTCCAAAACAAAGATTTATTTACAGGTCTATCTAAAAAATTGATACATTTTGAACTAACCGTTTGAGAAAAATTTTCGACTTGGGACAAAACAGAATGTTCTAAATAAGATGGCGTATGAGCATTAAAATTGCCGAGAAAAGAATCCATTGAATAATTGCCAATTATGCTACTGTTATATGCTACTGGTTCATTTTCCCCCTCTAATTACGTTACTATGTACTTTTGATGTAATTCTCGTTCAACTTTTATTTGATTTGGCTTACCATTGTAAGGTAGCCACATGTGCGACCAGTCAGTTGCGAAGTATCCATGCAGTTTTTTTGACCATTCCCTGCTAAGAATTAAGCCATAAAATTCAGGGATATCAGCGACTAAAATGTCAATAACTTGACATACCTTTGGGTTGGATGACAGCCTTATGGTTACTTGATTTAGTTCGTCAATGATTTCGACTTGAGATCGATCTAGCTGAACTATGCGAACAACAGATTTCTATGGTTGAACATTTAATTTGGTGCATATGGACTTTGGTAACATATTCGATGAAGCACCTGAATCCACTAAAAAATTATGTACATTTTTGTTAAAAATTTCATAAGTAAGGAGAAACGGGGGAGTATGAGATCTCAATCTTCCTCCAATTAAAGCGATGTCGTTTGGATCAATCTTGTTAGTTGTATTAGTTGGAGGTCTTCCCATGTTCTAGGAAGCTTGAGAAATTACAGCGGCACACAAAGGTGCAACTGGCACAGCATGTAATTCTTTCAACATTATCTTTTGTTGATGCTTTAGCTTGCTCAGTTCGTACAGAGTGATGTTGGCCCTAGTCTTTTTCATGTCTTCTATAATATTGTACTCCATTTCATCCGAAATGATCAGTGTTTTAGATGGAGTTGGTGAATCTATTTGGACTTGGCTAGTTTGAGTCGATTTAGATGTCGTTTTCTTTGCTGCGACTTTATCCTTTGTTGTAGAGCTTGCGCTCTTTTGCTTCAGGGTAGTTTGGGGAGGATCAAGCTGATTTCTACTTCGTGTGTTAACTAGGAATACTTCTTGATATTCTTCTTGTGGGAGGATGAAATCCCACATTCCTTGTAATTCTACAACTTCTTCATCATGATTTTCTCTTTAGTGGAAATTTCCTCTGCCTCTTCCTCGGATTCAGCACTTGTAATAGCATTGGGTGGCCTTGAATCCATTGACGGGCCTCTTTTAAAAGCTCTGTAGGGTCTTTTTGAAGAAGTTTCTGCTACTTGCGTTTTTATGTCGACCATTTCATTAGACATGGTCTTCAGAACTTCTTGCAATCCCTCCAAATCAAATGGATCTTTTGCTTGTTTCTTCTTGGACTCTTCTTTGAAGGTGACCTTCTTAGATTTCCGTTCCTCTATCGCGGATTTATTATCTAGGGCTATTATACATTTCTCTACTGCTATGGCTTCTTTCATGTTTTCGGATAAGGTTGTTTTATTAATCCTGTCCACGAATATTGCTATGTTTGATGGTAAAGCAGTGATATACCATTCACATCGCACTTCCTCGCTGGGCTGGGAAGCAGTAGGAATTTTGTTTAGAATTTTATTGAAACGTAGATTGAAGTCTTTGATAGGCTCCATAGATTTGGCCCTAAGGTTGGATAGGTCATTGATTAACGTTGTCGTAGACCTGTCGCCATCAAACTTGGTTAGAAATTTGTCTTGGAAGATATCCCAACTAGTAACAGATCCAGAGGGTAATGAGAAATACCACGATTTGGCTGTTCCTTGCAGAGTATACAGAAACAGTCAAACAACAACATCTTCATTAGTAACCCCATTGAGATTAATGGATAGCATAAATTTATTTATGTGCTCTTCTGCTAGCATGCCTGCCTCGAGATTGAACTTAGGCAGCCATTTCTCGGGATGGGCCGGTATTTGACTCAAGGGTGCAGGCATTAAGACTGCCCCAGGGTTATTCCATGGAGACTGGGCCATTCCTGAACTGCTAACAGGGGGAAGTGCAGAAGATGATCCCTGTGGTTGGGAAGATGAGGATATTACAATCGCAGATGATTGAGGAGGAGTTGTAGGGGTTCCAGTATGTGGATTTATAATGGTCTGAAGTGGAGGAATGGATGGTTGACTTCGTAGTGAAGAGGTTGAGATGGATGATGTTGATGAAAGAGTCTCGCTGTCGGACCCTTTAGGTGATTTTCTTGCTCTTTTCCTTTTGGGAAGAGGTAATTCGGTTGGTCGAACACCAAAATTTTCACTCTTTAATCTGGTGAGGGGATGAGCAGGGTTATACTGCGAAGTCACACTGCCTTGAGATTTATCAGATCTTTGAGAAGAAATGGAAAATCGCTGAAGTTTGTGAATTAGAGATTCAACTTCAGGAGATTCAATAATAAATTGTTCCAAAAAGTCAGGGTTTGTAGCAGCGGTTGATGCTCCGGTGACTTCTAACTCTGGATTTAAGTGTAATGGAGAAGTCAGGGGAGATGGTGAGGGGGATTTACTCTCAGAATGGTATTTTGATTTGGATTTACTTGCCATTCATATTTCAGGCCCTCCTTCTAGCGCCAAATATGTTGAAGGCCCCAAAAATCGGGTCTACAACAAGGGGGATACCAGCCCGGTCCAGACCTTGGTTGGTAGCTCCTTATCCGTTTGGTATAGTGGGTCCAACTGGGGATATGGGACCAGTTTCCCAATTCAGTGTGTGTGTGTGAGAAAGATGGGTATTTCTGTTCTAAATCGAATACTTCTATCCTAATTCTAATCTAATGCTATGCTATTGTTCTAATAAACAGAAAAATATCAAAATTTATGCTAACTCGGGGTGTGATATTTCTTCTATGCGATCTAAAAATATTTCAAACAATAATTGGTAATAAAGATCATTCAGCTATTATAAGAAAATAATTCAATAAAGATGAACTACTTCGTATAAGAAGTTAGATGAAACAGTTGTGAAAACCTATCGCATAAATGAGATATTCATACACTAAGCATAAATAAATAGTTATCAACGTACAAAATTGCCAAATGATAACTCAGGCATCCACACTGTAATATATAAACAACTGAGAACTGAACATCACTTTAATGCATAAGCAGAAATGGTTAAGAGATAAAAGTACCATTTATAACTAGTCCTACTCATGAGCTTGAGCTTCAAGCGACAATTGATTTATCTCTCCTTGATTTAACATCCACTAAGAGTACAGAAGTGCAACATCAGTAGTATATCAAATGCAAATATCAAATAAACCCTGTTCCATTCATTCATCAAAGCCTCCTCGGAGGGTGCAAAAGTGCATGTTCTGAGGACAAGTTTTTGATAAATTTCTGGACCCTTTTCTAAATGCATGAGAAGGGTCTAAATACTACTAACTAAATAACATATTTACAAAAATTCAGGATTCAGTTTAAATGACCATCCTTTTTCTAAGAAAAATTATTTCTAAAATTAAATCTAATATCTAACTATTTCTAAATTTTCTCCTTAACGTCGCAAGCATTCAATATTTTCCTGAGTAGAGTCGGCTGACTGTCTTCTACCTTTGGTTGAGTTAAGCAAACAGAATTGGCAAGAGCTGGCACTATCTTCTCAGCAAAATTGATGATATACCTGAGAGTCATCCAATGACTATGTGGCTTTACCATGTATGCCTGGTAATAATCCCATTTCAACTTGGTTAACCCTTGGACTGCTTCTGCTTTTTCTTTAGCTTTTTGTTTCCAGTTTGTTTCTATCATTTCTTTCTTGCAATTTTCGGGGCTTGCAGGTGACTGAGTAATTAGAAGCCTTCCTTTTCGAGCAAGTTTTCTTAGTGATGCGCAATTAGTGGTAAGCGCTAATTGCACATCAGAAACTGCCTTTATTTCTTGATCCGGGCTTCCCTGATGTGTTTTTTGCCTCTTGCGCCTTTTTCTCTTATCGGGTATAAAGCTCAAAATTTGTAAAAATAGTGATTCCGTGAGCTCTTGACCCTGAATATTAAACTGTCTATTTCTGGTATCAGCATCGTTCAGTACCCATTCAATCATGGCTGTATATGAGAAATCTGTGATGGATACCTCAGAAGATTTCTATGGATCTTTCTCTTCCTTAAGTAGATTAGGTGTGCCTTCCCAAATGGACATTGGAGTACTGCCTTTCCTCTTCATAGTTTCCTGCATACTGCCTTGTATAACGCTTTGTCCTTCAGTCCTGCAGTTTACAATTGATGTGGAAGTAATGATAAAAATAATGACAAGAAAACTTTAAATGCCGAAGATATGCAAAACACGCCACCTTACGTGAACTAGTTCTTCGAAAAACACAACACCATACTTCATTAACAACTGGCAACAACTCATTAATTCGCATTAAAGTGCATGACCAGTTCTTGGCCTAAAAAAGTTTTCTCAAATAATGAACCAAAACCAACTGCGATGGAGAGGTCTTGCGATTTTGCTTTGCGATATCACAGATAGCTGTATCGCATTACCGCAATTTCATCGTGTTGTTCTATTGCAAGGTTTCTTGGTCACAATATCACAATATCGCAAGATCGCAGATCGCTTAATCACGATAATCATTATGTGTAATTCATGTGATTTTTGCGATGTGCGATATGCGATATCGCATATCGGCAATTTTAAGGTTTTTTCAATGTGAGTGCTTCTTAATGCATGCGATGTGATGGAGTTTCGTGTCGCAATCTCGCGTTTTTTATCATTTTGGCTCATTAGAAGGTACCTTATCATTCTTTGCATGATGCGATATCTCTTAAGGAGTGAATTTACTTTCTTCATTATGAAACTTAGGTTTTTTAGATTCTTCAAAGGTATTTTCCTAAGTCCATGATGTTGTAAGTTTCATCTAAAAGGAAATATAACACTAATTGATTTTTTTTAATTTTTTACTAAGGATCCCCACTTATTTAGTATTAGTGATAACACTTCATAAGGAGGGGGGTTGTTGGTGGCCACAACAATATCTAACACTTGATCTATAAAGGGCAAAGGAAAATGATCTTTTAGTGTGGATTTATTCAATTCTCAATAATCAATACATACCCTCCATTTACCATTCTTTTTAGGAACAATCACTAGAGGAGAAACCCACTGGCTGTCTGAAATTGGGTAAATGAAGTTTACATTCAACGATTTTTGCAACTCTTCTTTCACAATTTCCCTAAGATTTGGATTCATCCTTCTTTGAGGTTGTCTAATAGGTTTACAATTTTCCTCAATGTAGATGTGATGTATACAAGTCTTACGACTAATTCCTTTCATGTCAGTGTATTCTCATGCATATGAAGAAGAATGTTGCTGTAAAGTTTTGATTAGCTTTTCCTGTTGTAATTTTTCCAAGTTATTGTTTATGTTCAATGTTTTCCCTGCAAATATTTCAACTGTAGAGCTACCGAATTCTTCCATGGAATAAATAGACATCTGCCTAGATGACAAATATTCAATATTGGATTTTTCTTGAAATTTATCATGTTCTTATTCTGGAGATGATTCAAAATTTTCCATTGCATTTAACATTTGACTATCTTCACTAATGGTTGAAATAGTAAAGAGAGGTTGAATATCATTTTCATCATCAATCCATTCTTTGTCATCTATCTTTTTGATTGTTCTTGCTATTGGATATAGCATGAATTTCTTAGTTGAATTACCATCAAAGATATACATATCACCAGATCTACAGCTAATGAAAGCATCAGCTGTAGCTACCCAAGGTCTTCCTAAGCTAAATGGATGTCCTCCTAGATTTCTCTTTGGGGTTAAGATCATAAAATCAACAGGGTACTCGCAAGAGTCTAAGGGTTAAGATCATAAATATCTTCTAACACACCATCTGGTTTGATTACATATCTATCTGCAAATTGCGGTAATGTAGGTGTATAAACAAGATTGGGAAGTTTGAGTTGTTCCATAGTTTGTTTGCTCATGATGTTTATTGCTACTCCTAAATCAATCAGTGTGTTGAGAATTCAACTCCATTGATATGTGTTGTTACAACTGGACTTCCCCGATCTACATATTTTTGTATGGAAATTTTTGCCATCATTATGTTTGCTATTTTTCCTCCTAGCAGAATTCTTTTTACTTATTTAGTTTTTCTTCACGGTTTCTTCATGCTCAACTCCTTTATTGTTTTAGCTAGAATTTGGATCTCCTTAATGGCTTGTAACAATGGGATTTTGATATAAACATTTTTCAATTCATCTAGAAAATCATAATTAGGCAACATAATGTGCTTTTCTACCCCTCTGTCGACTTGTAACCTTTCTAGAAAAGGAGGTGTAGAAGTGGATATTGGTTCATTATCTATGATAGGAGTTGATTTTATTGGTTCTTTCTATTTTTCAATTTTAGTATTCTAGTTTTGAGGAGATGTTCCTTCAAAATTTTTATTTTACTATAGAGAATCTTCCTTAGAATTGTCTTATTCTTGAATAACTACAAAAGGCTTTTGCTTTTCTAATATCCTACTAGATCTCAATTGGACATCATTGAGATCTAATGGAGTGATCATATAAGTTGGAAATTGTTTTCCTTCCACCATATAGGTATTCTGAGGATTTTTATTTTTGGGGTTTGGTAATGGTTGGGCAAGTAACAGATTTGGTCTCTATGGAAATGGTAGTGAAAGTTGAGGGTTTTGGTTTTAAAGTTGGGGCTATTGATTTTGTTGAGGAATTTGTTGGGGAGGATAGTTTGGATCTGATGGAGGATATTGATAGTATGGAAAAAAACTTCCATAATGATTATGCATTCCTTGAGCCCAAGTTTGAGTTTGAGATTGAGGCCAAGGTTGCTGCCAAGAATTCCAATTTGGAGGGGGGTTGCATATACATTTGGTTGTTAAAACCCTCATTTTGTTGCCCCTGCCAAGGTCTTATAGAGAAAAAACAAAGAGATTTTATTGGATTTGAAATTGTTTCCTCTTGAAAAATAGCCTTAAGACCAGGAATTGAAGGACAAATTTTGGTCTCATGGTTTTCTAAACAAATCACACAAGCCTCTATGATTTTTTAATCCGAAGGGCATTCTCTTAAAGCGTGCTTCTTTCTACATTTGGGACAGAAAATAGCTAAAGCATCGGACTCGACTTTCTGTTTGTTTTGTAACTTAAGCATGTGTATTTCTTCACTAAGGATCCCTATAATATATGTTTTAAATTCTTCAAGCATGTTTCCAATTTCTGCCCTACTCACTGATCCAGTTGCAGATTTATTTACTCTAACAAGAGAAGGATCTCTTGGACCTTTCCTAGTTTTGGATTTTCCTCTTGAGAGATGAACACATAATTCTTCAATGTCAGTTAATGGGAGTTGAGAGATGTCCCCTTCCCCATCATGTTAAGGTTATCTATCCACTCATCTCTAATGGATTTTAATAAAATATCTTTTAAAGTATCTTGATTTAAGTTATCCATTTTTGCTCCTTTTAAGTTATAGTTGAATCTTTCAATTAAATCCTCCAAATTTTCATCCTCTCTTTGCATCATTTTGAACACTTCATCTTTGTGACTGATAGGCATGCAATAATCCAAATATCTCTCCAAAAACACTTTCTTCATGTCATTCCATGTTCTAATAGACTGAGTGACCAATCCCATGAACCATTTTAAAGCAGCTCCTTTCAATGTTGAAGGAAACAATTTGAGTTTTTGAGATTCTTGTAAATAATCATAAGTTCTACACAATATTTCAAATTCAAATAAGAAGGTTTCAGGGTCTTCACTTTTTAATCCATGAAAATTTGGGAGGACAAAAGGTGAGGTATTTGTCATTGTGGCATCTGTTTCTTCATCAACTATAGGGATTCCAAAAGAATTATCAACTTCCTTATTTCTTGTACCTCTTCCATTATTTCCTCTACCTTCTCCATTATTTCCTCTACCTCTTCCTTTGCCTCCTCCTCCAAGAAATGAAATTTCTCCATCCTCTCATTCTTTTGCCATTATAGAATCTTCATATTTAATATAAGATTCAACCTGCAAGGTTAATTTCTCTTCCTTTGGTTCCTCTATCAATGGTATGTGGAATAAAGGTTCTACTTCTTCTTCTCCGCTAGGTATTCTTAATTCTTCAACTAAAATATGTTCTCCTATAGAGGCGAAAAAGGCTACTCCTTTTGTTGGAGATCCAAGATTTTCTTCCTCTAGGACTGCCTCAGTAGATGAAGTAGGAGATCCTCTTGATTGAATTTCTGACCTTAGAACTTTAGGAGGTCCATGGATAGGAATATGAGTTTGAGATGGAGCTGTATCTCTTCTTAGTCCTGGTGGAGTACTTGGTGTGGTAGGAATTGAACTCCTGCCTCTAGCTATGAATCTACCCCTAGAGTCTCTCACTCTATGAATATCATTTTGTTTTTTGGATGTAAGATATGAATTTACCTAATTACACTTCCTCGACAACAACGCCAAAATCTTTAGTCAATTTAGTGTCCTAAATTTCTTGCATGAATTATCAACTGAGGTTTGTAGACTGATGAAGTGTGCTGCACTATATGTGCTTAGTTAACTTTTCTCTTACTTCATTGTTTTGTATGTTTATGTTTCTTTTGGGGGTTTTTGTTCTTTGATGTCTAAGAATATATAATCTAGGAGAGATTTAAATGGATCTAATGAATTTTAAAGGAAAGGAAAGGTTCCTAAGTTATTCTAATATCCTAAAAATAAACCAAGATCTGTTTAACTAGTTAGAACCTAATAAGAAAAATAGAGCATCTATCTTATCCTACCATTAGTACTAATCCATGGACCTAATTCTTAAAACCAAAAGTGATATTGATGCAGAAGGTAACTTAGTAATTGCATTCATTTAAACATTCAACCATTCAATTTTGGAATATGATGGAATCAATCTCCTTGAAAATATTTTTTGGAATGTCAAGTGATGCAAATAAGTAAGGACCTGAAAGTAGAAAAGAAAAGGTAAAAGCATGTAAGACTAACAATGTACTGAGTGAACTCAGTCACTGCATGAATTAGATATTTAACCATTTAAGTTAGAGTTATCATCATTTTGAAATGTTTTAAATTGAGAACATCTAGTAATACAACTAATTGACAGTTCTATGCTAAGAAAATGAGTAACAAAACAATCAGAGAACTAAGAAATTGTGTATTCTTATTACTCCAATATTCATTCAGTCATTTTTTCCATGAAATATCTTAGAAGAACAAGGTTGCATAGTTGTGATTTTATCCTTACACTATTGGTTACAAACTAAAATGAAACATCCTTCTAAATTAGAGAAAACAGACTTGTAGAAAACAGAGTAATAGAAATTAAACTGAAAACAACAAGTGAAAAACATCCTTCAATGTAGGGGCCCTCTACAACTGATGTGGCTGAATGCCAGCTAGCTAAATATGCACTTTAAACCACCATTGAAAAAATGAAGTTTGTATTATGAACAAGATGAAGTCTGAATATATGGTATCAACAAAAAGCATGTAATTCCTTCTAGCTTCTAACTACTTCTCGGTTTCATTCAACTGTTATTTATAGGAAAATAACATAACTGTCTAAGAGAAAATCTTGCTACATGTGGCTAATCCGAATCTATCATGACTGTTTATAAGAAAAACTTGCTACAAGTGGCTTAATTCAAATTGTAATAGGACTCTTTAACTTCTAATTAGCTAGAGGTGGCTTAATTCGAATTAACTGTTTAACTTATGATCAACTATAGGTGGCTTAATCCGAATTAACTCCTCAATAGAACTGTTAGACTCTTGATTATCTATGAAAGAGCAAATCAAGAGTCCTACTACTTGTAGATAATGTATTTGACTCCATCTTTGACCATGCCTTTAGGCATTCTTTTATTTCAATTTTGACCGAGTGAATAGGATATAATCCATGTGGAGATGATTTTGGAAATGCCCATGTGGCCCAGTTCTTCATTTGACACCTGTAACCTGCCAAACCATGAGAGTAGCTACGGAACCCACAGTTAGCTGTAGAATTGGCTGCGTTCTATAGCTAATTCGCAAAAATATATTTAAAATAGCAAGAACATGAAAATATAATATGGTGATGATTTTAATGCTTTCCTAAGACAAAACCTAACATTTATCATTGATTGGATCTGTAGTCTAATGAGAAAAAGAGAGAAAAGGGTGAGAACAAATGTCAAGGGGAAGGTAATTAGGAGGTTCAATAAGTGCTTTGCAGTGCACCCTTACATGGGCCTACCTGCGCTGGTCCTTCAAGCAGTCATTTTAGGATGTCTTCTAGCCATGAAACTATCTGGGAAGGAGGCATTCAATTGGTTGAGTTGTTTAGGGCATGTAGCAACTGAAATTCGGGTTTGATGAGCCCTAAAACACTGATCTAAATGACGGGAGTGATGTGCCCAAATGGATCTATAACAATTTCCCCCTAAAGCATGAAGTCAAAAATGTTAATGTCAAGTGATATGCTTTACGATGTGATGAGGAGGTTCCAATGCAGATGATGACCTGCGTCAATTATAATATATAATATAATGATATTTTGATTTTTTCTCATGAATCACTGAGGGAAGGCATACCCATGCTCACCATATAAACTTTCATTACAAGTACATAGACAGTCATCTACAAATATATACCCATGATAGGATGACTATCAATTTAAAGCCATTGTATGGATGATTTGGTACATTTCCTAAAATCGTAGCCCAGATGGATGAAACTAGATTCGGGGCCTTCTATCTCATTCAATCATTCACTTAAGTATGAGTCTAACCATGTGAATATGTGATTTGAAGTCGAACATGGGAAGACACCATCTGATTACCAGCCACTCATGTCAATTGTTAACAAACACGAGAGAAATGACTGATAATGATAATGATCCTCAAGGTACTGCAGTACATTCTGCATGGTGTGAATGGATGATTTGATGTCGAACACCATATAAAGTCTTTCGGTTGAAGGTCATCGATGTCAACCTATCGCCGAAAGCGAGAAATCTACTGTTGATGTATGCAAGCCTCAAGAAACTAGAAGGGTGTTTCTAAGTCAACTTCTTGGATAATGAGCTGGCATCAACAGGAAGTGACCAGTCACAGGAGGGCCTTGATGTATCCCACATCATCGAAATGAAATGAGTGTAATGATTTTGGAGTTGGAATTTGATTGACGACACAAGGTTCAGGAATGGCGGTCATGAAAATGAAGGTTTATGAGTATTGCAAAGGATGAATTTTAACTGAATGACTTCTCTTGAACATATCGGTGACACTGAATGAATTGGAAGCATTGACCTAAAACCAATGTAATGGATGGTGTGATAGACCATAGGTATGATAACCATCAAGTAGATAACCCAAACCAAATAGTCTAAATGAACTGGCAGCATTGACCCAAAACAAAAGTGATGGATGGTGTGATAGACTATAGGTATCATAACCGTTAAGGAGATAACCCAACCCAAATAGTCACGGAGATGAAGTGAAAGTGCCATGTTCAAGAGAGACCTGCTACCATAAAGTGTTTTACCCCTTTTTCCATTTTCCCCAGTCATTGTAGACTAGTACCTCTTTATTTTTATCAAGCTTTAGGAGGATAACATATCCTTGTTGTATAATTCCACCCTTCAGGTGAATCCATCGCTATGTGATGTTTTAATGACTCTAGCAAAGGTGAAACTCGATCTTGTCTAGATGGAAAATTTTGTCACTATTTGATGTTTTAACGAGTTTAACAACAAAGATAACTCGGTCCTTTTCATGTTTAGAGAGTTTGAAAAGGGAGAAAAAGAAAACTCCACAAGTTCTTTTTGTATATGTGTCTCTCAAGCTTGAAAAAGCATAAAACAATATGAGAGAGAACCTATTGACCACGTTTGATCAACGTATTCCTTTTTTGTAAGCAATCTATCTTAGTCTGGAATAGGGTTAAACTTATACTAAGTAGATGTCATTTCCAATTCGCTAATGAGCTGAAAAGGACAAGCTCTTAGCAATCTTTTCATATTTCGAGAGTCTTAAAAGAGCTTGAAGAGGACTCTACTTTGAGGAATGAGTTGTGTCTAGGATAGAAACTGGTTTTGGTGATGTTGGAACTTCTCAAAACATGTTGATTTATGTGAAGAGGCCGATTAATAAGACCACTCATTGCAACTATTCCTAAAAAAGGTAAAACAACCAAGTGAAAGCGTATGATTGGCCAAGTAGATAGTGACAATGGAAGGAGAAAAACCAAGGCTCATCTGGTGGAAGAGGTTGATAGAATGGAAATCAATATGGTTAAAATGGAAATGGGTTCATTTTTAGACAAGCTTGAACCATAGGGAACTATGCTTGGATGCAGTTTCATGTTTACACAAGATTGAAATGAAAAACTATGCTTGGATTCAGTTTCATTTTTACACAAGCTTGAAATGAAGAACTATGTTTGATATTGGTTTACATGCCCCCAACATGATGAAAGGTAAAGTATCCTGTAACTAGATGGAATTCGCTGCGGTGAAGCAGGACAGTTATCCAACACCTTTTCAGCTTTGTCCAAATAGGGACAAAGGTGAATGGGGTGATTCCTTTCACATAACCTACAGGGAAACTTAACTTTATCACTAGGTGCATGACCCCCAAGCTTCATTACATTCACCTAAGTAGACTACTCGTGGCGATCAGGTGCATGGAATGAAGGTTTTTTTACTAGATCAAGTGAAAGACTCGACTAGGATTTTACGAGATCTAATCAAAGACTCGACTTGGAACTTTGCTCTAGGGGACCTTGTTTCATTGTTTAATGAGCTTGACACAAGACAAGGAACTCTACTCATAATATTTTGTTTCATTTTTTAATGAGGTTGACATAAGACAAGGAACTGCCCTTATATTCCTTATTTCATTTTTAATGAGCTTGACACAAGATAAGGAACTATGCTCATATTCCTTGTTTCATTTTTTAACGAGGTTGACACAAGACAAGGAACTATACTCATATTCCTTGTTTCATTTTTTAATGAGGTTGACACAAGACAAGGATCTATCCTCATATACTTTGTTTCATTTTTTAACGAGGTTGACGCAAGACCAGGAACTATCCTCATATTCCTCGTTTCATTTTTTAACAAGGTTGACACAAGACAAGGAACTATCCTCATACCCTTTGTTTCATTTTTTAATGAGGTTGACACAAGACTAGGAACTATCCTCATATCCTTTGTTTCATTTTTTAATGAGGTTGACACAAGACTAGGAACTATCCTCATATACTTGATCATGACCAATAAAAGGTCATGACTTCCAAGAGGTTCTCATCAGATGAGAACAATGCAATGGAAGGAGAGATATTGTTCAAATGCCCCCAGAACATAATGTACATCATCATGGAATTGATCGTCTATTGATGTAAGAATGGAATGGGTTGCCACATAATTAACCTGTGGTAGGGAACATACCATTGGTACAAAAGGACCAATTAGGGAAGATGGTTGACTGGAAGTCATATTTGGATCGAGAAATGAAATTTGTTCAACAATGACAATTTTACCTTCATGCGGGAAACAAATCAATCGAAAGAGTGTTGAAACAATATATCCCATGTCATAAACATAGTCGCCCCCAAGAAGTAAATTGTAATCTAAAGGGCCTCAGACTACCATCACATTGAGATAAACAATTTTTCCTCCCAAAGTAATAGGTAACTGAGGGAGGATTCCTAATTGTTGACTGGTTCCTCTGTTAAAAGCCAACAAATTTTGTGTAATTGGCACAAGTGGCTATGTACCAAGTGCTTTCCAAGCAATAGAGGAAAGGATACTCACTGATGAACCTTCATCTATAATAGTCCTAGATACAATCATATTATAAACCTGTACTATGATCTGGAAAGGCATATAAGAAGGAAGACAGAAGCCTACTAGTCTATTCCAATCAAAGGAAGTGACCAGACTACTTGGAGGGGGTACTGTAAGAACGGGAGAATTATCTCCTTGAGTTACAAGAATGGGAGGATTTTGATCCTGTGTTGATGGAACAAGAGGATTCACCCCAAGCTCATTGGAATCTGTAGAAACAAAAAGAACGTGAGTGGTATCATACTCATTCTCTATAGGAAAGGTACAATTAACTGAAGGTGAAATTGGGTCAACTTTTTTCTTGAGCTATGATTGGTGAGGTGTAGATTCATTGGATTCACATTCAGAGAGAGAGGGTTTGATCGACGGTTGATTTTGGTCTGTCAATTCATCAACTAGTGAAGGATTAAGGGATAGTCTCCTGTAACCAGATGGAAGTCACTTAGGTGAAGCAAAATGGTTATCCAACACTTTTTTGGCTTCATCCAGATAGGGACAAAGGTGAATGGGGTGATTCCCTTCACATAAGCTACAAGGAAACTTAACTTTAACCTTCTTTCCATGAACTTTACTACCACTAGTTGATGATGTGTCACCAACACGATCTCTAGAAGTTGATGAGACAAGATGATGTGAATGGGAAGACCATTATTCTAAGATATGAGGAATATCAGGAAAATTTCTAAGAATATGGTCTCCCACACAAAGTTTGCATGGATATCAAACTTTGTGAGGCTTGATGAACGATTTCTCATCAGATGTTGCATTCAAAGCAATGGTTGCTTGGTTGCCCCTTTGCTAAATTTGCCTCTTCTTCTTCTTCTTCCCTTTCTTCTTCTTTTTAGCCACTTGGTTACTAGTACCAATACTTTCACCAGGTGAAGAGGAAGAAGTGGAGGAAGAAACAACCAAGAAGAAGGTAAAGGGTCAACTTTAGGATCAACTAGAGGTTGATTTTGTCTAGTTGGAGGTGTACTCGATTGCGAAGAAATCAAAACATTTTGAACCAAGGAGGTTGAAAACAACCATATTTGTAAGCCAATGGTAAATCTCGGTAGGGATAAAGTAGCCATATAACGATCACTAATACTTCCAAAAGGAGGAAACGGACTAGGATTCCCATCAAAAGGAATTCCTTGATCAGTGGACTCTAGATTTGTCATCATATTTTTCAACCTAAGATCAACTAAGGAGTGTGTGTGGAGGATGTTATCCACTGTCAATTAATTTTATTTTAATCAAAGTAACATAACAAAACAAAAGAGGGATAATCTAGGCAAAAGGTCTACCAAGCAACTGTGAACTACAAAATACGTCCTGGCAAACTAATAAGTACATGCAGGCAATCTCCTCGAATGTTGTGTTCCATGTATCATAGTGTACAAGGCGGCCGACTCGGTTACCTAAGGATGGATAGAAACCTAGTGTTTTCCTCCCATATATACCCGAATGTACGTGAAGGCCCAATCTGTATAAGCATTGTCTAATGAAAAACCGTACAGTGAGAGCATTCCCATATACTTTATGTACTGTAACACTGCCCTATATACTCGAAGGTATATGGAAGAGCTATGATATACTCACATACATGGAATGAGGTATCACACTTGAGATGTATTGTAGACAAGTTAGCGATAGTTGCTTTGTTTTATGATGCTAGAACACATATCTAGCCTACAACCACTAAATGTTTTTCGTTAGGTGACCAAGCTCCATTAGGTAAATTGATGTTAATTTTAAGTTGATCTTGCTTAGGAATTTTCCTTTCAAGTTCACCACGTGATGTATTCTGAAATTCCTAGGAATGCAAATATCATGATAAGCATTCTTTCTATTCAATTTAACAATGAAAATATTAGCTACTAGAGATAGAGCAATCAGATTTCTTTCGATCAAAGAGAAAAGAGCACAATCTAATGCAATTTCCCTTAACTATTCCTATGAGCACACACAAACTTTTTCAATGCAACATGCATGTATTTCTTTTCGATTTTCTTAATGTGAACATGAAAAGAAAGGAAACAAATCGACATACATCAATCAATCTTGAACAAGAACGAAGACTATACGACAGTTCTATTTCGAAGGAAAAGAATACTTTGACGACACTTTCTTTTGAACAAATATTAATCGACTATAATATAACTTTGACTATGGATCGATAATGATAAAGAAAACATTTAATAAACATTAATCAACCAAGTCAAAGTAGGGCTAGAAAAGGAGATAAAAACTTGTTTCCTGATACATGAAATTCATTGATCATTCAGCAAGCAAACAAACAAAGAAAAGTTGGCAAAAACCACATTCCAAAGGTGGGAAACTGACTCTAGGAGAATCAGTGCAACCCTGAATGGGAGACAATGCCCTTCAAAGAACTGTCCCTAAGGCAAGGGTGCTCTGCAGTGCATTATGTCCCTCACAAGGCTGCATTGGTGACAGTGAGCCATTTCAAAAGGTAATTTGGGACAGGTTTGACCAAAATTCAATGCAAAAGAGTTGAAATACAATCAATGAACACAAGTAGGGTCTGCAAGAGTGTCCTAGGAGGTGGATAAGATACTAGGAAGGATGATCTTCCCTAGCAGAGTTGGCAATTTGTTTTGGAGAATTTGGTATCTATGAATAAATACTAATTCCCTAGATAAGTATCCATATCTAGAACAATAGTTTAAAAAACTTTAGCCTTTTCCTATAAGTAATATATAAGACAAAGAAGATGAGAAGACCTACTTATAGTTCTGTTTTTGTCTTGTCTCCTTTGTATTGATCTTGTCACTCCTTACCGTACTTAACATGCTTGAGAAGTACTTGTTAACACAAAAAGAAGAGAAAGAACCGATCAAAGCAAAAGATCTATTAAATACAAGTAAATGGAATCAGATACGTTCACACATATAAGCATCATATATCAATACAAACATATGGAAAAAGGTTCAAATACTTTATTG
This sequence comes from Pinus taeda, assembly GCA_000404065.3. NCBI lineage: Eukaryota > Viridiplantae > Streptophyta > Pinopsida > Pinales > Pinaceae > Pinus > Pinus taeda. The sequence goes on from APFE031139963.1 coordinate 161,927, forward strand.
AATAGAAGAAGGAATTACAACCATCATGTCTAATTCAAAGTCATTCCTCTAGCTTGGATCCCATCCACATCACATCAAACACATGACAAACTTGTAGTATAGCAATACTTGTCTCAAAGCCAATTCTCATAGCAGGATTATCTCCTTACAATTCAACATAGTCCAGCCCTTGATCACTTAGATGAGTGCTCAATTTAGAGGAAGATGGAGGAGGTTTTTTCATAAATGAGGGTATCGAATGGCCTTTGAAACATAGAGTTAGTTTCCATGGAGGATTGGATGAGAGGGTAGGAGGTTAATGGATCCGTAGCCTATCTAATTTCGTGCTCATAGGAGGGGATAAGAGGTGGTATCCTTCTAGAATGATCTAGAACCAAGGAATATTCCTAGAACCCTATGACAATTTTTCTCAATATCTCCCAACGCATGTCAAAGTGGGCCTAAGTGCTCTACAAAGCACCCTTGCACGGGCCTAAGTGCTCTGCAGAGCACCCTTACATGGGCCTACCTATGCTGGTCCTTCAAGGAGTCATTTTAGGATGTCTTCAGGCCATGAAACTGACTGGGAAGTAGGCATTCAATTGGTTTTCTTGTTTAGGGCATGTAGCAACTGAAATTAGGGTTTGATGAGCCCTAAAACATTGATCTGGATGATGGGAGTGATGTGCCCAAATGGATCTGTAACACAAAGGATGTTTCATTTTCATTTTTCCCCACTATTTTTAGCAAGTACCCCAATTATTTTTATCATAAGAATGAAGGGGATAACATATTCTTGTCATGTAAGTTCATTCTTTGAATGAATCTATCCTAGTAAGTTTTACAAATCTTAGAAAGGAGAAATGCGGTCTCATCATGGTAATGAGTCTTTGATCGTAAAATTTTAATGAGTCAAATGTAAGAATAAATCAATATCTTTTTCACATTTAGAGAGTTTGAAAAGGAGACGAAAAAGAAAAATATGTCATGTCCCTTATCGTAATTTGTCCCTCAAAACCGAAAAGGTAGAAAACAATATTTGAGAGAACATCTTGACCATGTCGATCAAGGTCTACCTCTTTTGTAAATAGTTAATCTCAGCCTGAAAAATGGGTAAACATATATTGAGATGATATCAATTCATTTAATTTAACGAGTTCAAAATGACAAGTACTCGACGATCTTTTCATTTTTCAAGAGTCATAAAAGAGCTTAAAGATGTCTCCAGGGGTGTTCCATTTTCGTTTATTTTTAACGAGTCCAAAAAAGAGATAAAGCAAAAACTCACTTTGAATTAATCAATAATAATCACATGTTCACTAGAAAGTACTTGTAATTACGCAAGGAAATTCACTCATAACTGATATTGAGAAATAATAATAAAATATGGCAAAAATGAACCCAAAAGTTATAAGTAACTCATAAGTAAAAATACTTTTACCAGTTCACCAAAGTAAGCTTTGAGAGTTCATTTGTGACTTATTTTGCTCGATTTTAAAATTACCAGTGCAGGAGACCCAGTGCATCATTCCCCAAATCGTCTTCAGAAGGTAAGAGCTATGTGGAGCTATGCATGTACTCTTGCAATTCATTGTATTTTTATGCTTTTTCATTCAGTTTTTTCTTGTCAGTAGAAGGATTTTTGTTTTTAAATCATGTGGGTGACCATCACGAGTTTTCTCATCAGATCCACGATGATTGCTCTCAAGGCCAAAGGCCCCCATGATGGCATTGCTCTTTTTATGTTCCGAGGCAGAATATTTTGAAGGAAAAATCCTGTTTGTAGTAAAAATTCTCAGTTTTGATGCATGAAAAAGTTTCTAAGTTGTGTTAAATGATGTTTTGCAGGAAATCGGGTTCTAGAATGGAAAGAAAGAGGCCATGAGGATAAACAACACTAGGTAGCCCAGAATCTAGAATGTATCAATGCTTTGAGAAATTGTGGGTTGCTAAAATTATTCAGGGCTATAGGGCTAGGAGCTAAGATGGAATTTCTGCCCTAGTTGATCAGTATTTGGTATATAGATCGAGAAATATTCATAATCAAAGGCCAAGAACTGGAAATGGAAGAATCTGACATTTACTTTATCATGGGATTGTCTCGAAGACGAGAGAGAGTCCAACTCTTTGAGTCTCATCGAGGTGGTGAGAGTACTAGTTCTCTAATCATGAAACATTTCCTAGGTGCTAAAATGACAAGGAGTGGGAAGGTGAAGATAGAAGCTTTCGAAAACCTTCCGCTGAGAATGATACAGTACACCATATCTCTCATATCTAGGATGCAAGCCCTACATGAGAGTTCGAAATCGCAATTCCAGTATGTAGTGGAATGTTTGACTCCAACCATATTCAACTGGTGTGGAGGGTTACTAGCAAATATCAAGAGATAGTTAGCTAATGGAAAGTTAGGATACCTGAAACAATTTGGTTTTGGTTTGATACTGGTGACTTTCTTCCTAGAGTGGGTGGCCTTATTTTGGTATCAGTGTGTAGAGGTACCAGATCCTACCCCCAAGGACCCTAGGCTAGTTTTGTGGAGTGAACTCATGGCCCAAGGAGGAGGCGGTGAGCAGATACATTGCCCTCCATATTTTTTCACTTGGCTAGAATTCCAATTACTTGTTGTGGATGATTATGCTTATGTCGACACAGATTTCATATGGGATCCAGATCTACCTCTGGCACCAGGAGAATAGTGGATTAATGCAGGTAAAACTTGTTTTTGGATTTTTTCAAGTTTTATGATCTTTTTGTAAAAGTGTAGCTAAGATTTAACTTGTGATAAATGTGGAGATGTTGGACCAGAAAGACAGCCTGGGATGTTGCCAATAGCACAGTGAGTAGCCCATCAGATAGTAGGTGTTGATTATGATGAAGGGGTGGACCCCTTGGTAGAGATGTAGTGCAACCTGGATGTGATTACCTAGGGGATACTAGAGTATGCCACCATAGATGAGGTTCCACTGTGATGGAAGAGGCAAACCAAAGGAGTGTCAATGAGATTGCGTCAGTTGTTAGGCAGAGTGATTAGAGTAGTGTAATGCTACCATGAGCATCGTGCGGGATGATGGTATTTCTAGTTTCTTTTACACATTTTGTAGGCTATTGAAAGCCAAGTGTCTCAGAACACTTTAATTTTTGAGATTTTGATGTAAACACTCTGATAGACACATATATAATATATATATATATATATATATATATAGAGAGAGAGAGAGAGAGAGAGAGATATGCTTTATTTTCTACTTATGTGTCCATGAATCATGATGATGTGATTGGTTTTATAAGTTATGCAAATGTCTATCAAGAACGTAGTTTTCTAATGCATCTTTTAATGTATTCAAATTGTGTGGAATATGATAATATGTGATAAAATCAAAATTTATTTCCATTAATCGAACACATAGATATATAAGCAATATATTTGGATTTCTTACTGAATAATGATTGTGTAACTGTAGCACAACAAGTTGTGAATCTAACTTGACAACTAAATCTCTAATGCCAAGGGCAACTCCTTTTGACAATAGTTGAATGACTACATTGTATTCAACAATATTGTTAGTTGTTCGACCAAGGCATACACCTTGTATGTCAATCGACTCACCATCAAAGGAAAAGAGTGCCCAAGATGTGGAGGACAAATTTCGTGTGCTACAACAATCACCATCAACAAAACTGACATAATGACTTGACGACATCTATGAACCGAGTTGAAGACAAGGTAAGCAAAAAAACACATGCTTGCAAAGCAAACAAACACACCAAAAATCAAAAAGCACACACCAATGAATTCACACACTAATGTACAAAAATTAATTACATGAATTTCTCGCATAATACTTTTTCAAATGAAACCCATTGCAGGGTTGTGCAATGCATTTCCTTCGTAATCAACTAGCTCATAGGTGCTTTTTTGCAAGACACGTTTGACGATATATCACCCATGCCACATAGGTTAAAACATTTTAGCGCCTAACTTATTGTTAGCCTGATCATAAAGGAGGACCAGGTCGCCTTTAGAAAAAGTATGAGGAGAAACAATTTGATCAAAAATAGCTTTGAGACATTTCTTTTAGGCTTCGATTACCATCGCAATAATGCGACGAGTCTTGTGAAGCCTCTCAAGCTAGAGTAATCACTCCTCCTCAGGTGAGGTATTAGGAAGAACTTCGTTAGCTAATTTGAGCGAAGGGATTTCACATTCAATTGAGAGAGTTTCCTTTAAACCATAAACTAGATGGAATGGAGTGAATCCAATGGTCAACTTAGCAAAATTTATGTAAGCCCAGAGAGCTGAGAATAGCATCAGATGCTAGTCCTTTTTGTGCTTCTCAATAATGCGTTGAAGCATAGTAATTAGAAGTTTATTAATTGCTTCGGCTTGGTCATTGGCCTGTGGATAATAAGGAGTTTAGCTATCATGACGAAGGCCCAACTAAGTAGTCAACTCTACCATCACGTACTGACGAAAATGTGATCCATGGTTAGTCACAATGACTTGAGGAATGCCAAAACACGCTATGATGTGGTTCAAGAGGAACTGAGAAGCAATGATATCGTCAACATTATATGTGGGCATCACCTTAGCCCATTTAGTGAAGTAGTCGATGACAACGATAATATAGCCATGCCCCCCAGCTGAGTGAGGGTTACATGTCATGAAGTTTATGCCCCCATGAAGTCTATGCCCCATTTAGAAATGACCCAATGGTAACTACTGGGTGTAAGGTTGTGGGAGGGGCACACTGCTTGCGGTTAAAAATATGTCATTCATGGCATTTCTGAAGAGCTAGAATACAATCCTTGAAGATGGAAGGGAAGAGATAACTGTCGTAGAGAATTTTTTGAGCAGTGGCGTAGCCTGAGATATCACCACCGCATGATCCAAAGTGGTAGTCATTCAAGACCTGTTCAACCTCTTCAAATGTTAGACATCTGCGAAGAACAGAGTCAACACTGACTGAGTACAATGTAACACCAAGAATCTGATAGGGTTGGGACTAATGTCAGATGCAACATCAGTTAAATCAAGACAACTCAGATCAAAAGGTTTGGGTTTGAAGATAAACGATAATATTTCCATACCAAGGGTCAAGACTACTAATGAGAAACATAGTCTCATCACTAAGTAAAATCAGTAGAAGTACTTGCAGACGGAAGGGAACATATCAAATTGGCAAAAACAAGTGATTTATTTAATTTGGCAGTAGTAGATTCCAAATCAAACTCCTACAGGACAACAATCCATTTGGAGTATTTTCCTCTGAGTAATTGACGATTCAAAATATAGGTCATGGGGTTGCAATCGGAAATCAATGTGGTTTTCCATAAAAGGATATAATGACGAAATCTTTGGACAACATGGACCACTGCCAAGGAACATTTCTCGACATGGGAATATCGAGACTCAATGTCAATGAGATTTCAGCTTAAATAATAAACCACATGTTCATTTCCATCATTGTCATCCTAAACCAACACCACAATAATGGTACTTCCAGTTGTAGGCAAGTATAGGAAATAATCGAGTTGATAATTAGGGGGATGCAGTAAAGGAGCACTGATAAGCGTATTTTTCAAAGCATCGAAGGATTTCTAGGAAACTTCATCCCAAATGAAAGGGATCCCCTTTTTTAGCAAGTGGGTAAAACCCTTGGTGAGTTCAGCGTAGTTAGGAATGAATCGACGAAGAAAGTTAGCCTTTCCTTGCAGGATTTGCAATTGAAGAAATGAGGTGGGGGGGGGGGTGTAAGTTGAAAATAGCCTCAAATTTTAAAGGATCTAATCAGATACCTTTGCAGGACACAACAAAACCCAAAAGTTGACTAGATTCAATGCAAAAAATGCACTTATGCGGATTTAGACGAATGTTATAGCATCGAAAATGCATAAAGATGAATCTTAAGTGGTCCGGATGGTCATGATGCTTAGAAGAATGGGCTGGTAAGTCATCAAGGTAAGGTTGAACAATGTGTCGAATATCATTAAACACATAAGACATTTCTCTCTGGAAGGTAGCACCAACACTTTTTAAGCCAAAAGGAAGCTTGTTATAGGCAAAAGTGCCCCACAGATAGATAAAAGTTATCTTATGTTGATTAGCAGGTGAGATGTTGATCTGGTTGTAACCCGAAAAGCCATCCATGAATTAGAAAATCTCACTCCCAGCACACTTGTCGATGATCTGATCGATAAATATAGTGGGATAGTTGTCTCTTTGACATGTGCAATTGATGTGATGGTAATCAACACAGACATGGATCGTAACCTACTTTTCAGCAACAGGGACAATCTGAGACACCTAATCTGTAAATTGGATTGGATAAATAAATCCATCTTTTAAAAGTTTCTCAACTTCTACCTTAATAGCAGTAGCCTTCCGAGGATGCACAGGATGAAGCCATTGGTGAATAGTCTTTGCACCACGATAGGTAGGTATTTCATGCACCATTATTGTTGGATCAATACCAGGCATTTCCTCGTATGACCACATGAATATGTCTCGAAATTATTTGAAAAGTTTAGTGTAATTCCTAATCTCATTGGGAGAACAGGAAACCCCAATATGAATGTTCTCAACAATTCTAGGTTTAATGGAAATGTCAAGAGGCATGGTTGCAATAATGTTTCCCATATTACCCTGAGACAATACTTCGTGCACTAGAATAAGTGGTTTAAGTGGATGCATTGGGAGATGAAAAACAAACACTTCAAGACACGAAGGCATCTCACTAAGGCTGGGAAGAAATGAAGAATGATGATGGAGATCATTCCACGGAGTTTCGCCCATAGACACAACCTCAATGATACTCTCATTGGTGGGTAATGTCTTGTTTGAAGGATGTGTAGAATCCCATGAACCAAGCCAAGGAGATGGCACACAAGTATCCAGGTTCATAGTGAAAACAACATGACTTTGTGGAGAAGCCGTTGAAGCCAAAACAATTTCTTGATATGCTTGTTTTAATGGGCTTAATGACATACAATCACTGAAGGAATTGATTCGATCTGGAGTAAGACAAATCCATGGATTTGTGGAAACAAAGATCATATTGATTGAAGTGATATTTGGAGGTCAGAGAGAAAAAGTACCCATTAAACCAGTGTCTTTTAAAATACCTTCCTTTGCACTCTCATAAGGAATTTTAGTATTTCCCACATATGGGGCATTGTCATTCGATATACCAGAAGAGAAAAAAGACAGTTGGTTGATGGTGACAATTTTTCCTTCGTGACAAAAACAGAGAACCTGCAACAAATAACAAACCACAAAAAACATAGCGTGGATCCAACTTCACCCAAGGAGAAGGTTGTAATTGAGATTCACATCTACAACTTCCACTTCTAGCTCAATGGTCTTTCCTTCCAATGTGATAGGAAAATTTGTGAGAATACCATATGGACCTGAGCCTCTACCATGAAAGACCTCCAAAGTGGTTGGGGACGGATTGAGAAGAAAGGAGAGCCAATGGCCTTCCAAAACGAAACATACATGATGCAGGTGGAAGCACCTTCATCAATAACAGTCTCATGGATTTTCTTTCCTTTAATGATGACTCGAATCACAAAAGCAATCTGATGAGGAAGACAAGGAACGTGGTTTTCAATATCAAAGGTAATTAAACTTGAATCAACATGATCAATGGCACCTATAGCAGACAACAATGATGTCCACTGCATTGGACATGTTTGGAGAACCTCCAAAGTAGACATCATCGAAGGTGCTTGAGGCAAATATTCAACAATATTATAATGTTGTGTAGTTCTAGCATTCGGATTATAAGATGATTTCCAAAGTACACCTTTTGGATGTGGTTAGATTATGGATTCATTATTAAGAATTTCAATATGGAGTGGACTAGAACTAGATGGAGTGGAAGTAAAAGGGATATCAGTGACTTCTTTCTCTGCGTTTTGATAGACCTTTGTTCAAGTAGCGATCGAAATAGGCGATGAACCTTGCATCATGAAAACTTGGGAACCAAAGAAGGGAGAGTATTGCGGTTGGTCTACCAACTGTGTCTGCTGAGATGGAAATGGTTCTTTAAAAATAGTTGGAGTCCCTTTCAATAAATAGTTAACTTCAGAATGTCGGGGAAAATCCTTTATATAATGGTCTTCCTCATAGATGAGGAAATGATATTTCGGCCTTTTCTTGGAAGCATCATCAACAGATGATTTGGGTGGATCCTATTTCAAGGTATCAGTTTTAGCTTTACCTCTACCTTTTTTATTACCTTTTGAGGCCTTATCTGTTGTGGTAGACTAAACAACATGTACCTCAGAGGTTTTACCAAGATTTGACGATTTTTTCGAAGGATTACTGGAGCCAATGCCGGACACAGATTTTTCTTCGAAGAAGCCTTAGTGGAAGTTTGAGACACTCGAGCAATTAAACCATCAAGAGGAGGAAGATCGGGAGACTTTGAGGCTTCCATATCTGAAGATGGTCTTGGAGCATCAGGCAACATCTCATATAACGTGCTAGATTAGGAATATGCTAAGTCTAGATACTGAGAACAGGTAATATATTGGTCCTCGGTAACACATCCACCCATTGCTATATCTGTAACAATTTTGTTTACAAATGATTTCATGAACCATTCAGTTAACAACTCATTAGGAATATCGAATTTGATGAGGCAACACCAACGTATCCATTCATGGATATGATCATAAATGTGGGTTCTAGTATCTCTCTTAAGGGATGTGAGCAAATGAGTGTCAGTTTCATATCAAACCGGAAATTGGAAGTGAGTAAGGAAGGCCATAGCTAAGGAGTTAAAGTTAGCATAGGTAGATCGAGGCAATTCAATATACCATTTTGTAGTAGCACCTGTTAAGGTTCTATGAAAGATGCGGAGATGAATAGAACCGTCAACATATGAACTTGAAGAGCACCATAAGTGATATGTCATCACTTGGGCTTGTGGGTTCTCTTTAGACTTTCCTTCGAATTTTGGGAAATCGCTTGGCATTTTAGTTGGAACTAGAGGCCAATAAGGTGAATGAAGAATAGGATCATTTGTGAGCCTCAAGACATCATGAAATTCCAACGTAGCCAAAAATGGAAATTGCAGATTGAATGTCATGTAGGGCCTTTGAGGAGGACCAAACTATGGGTTCCAACCATGCTGGTAAGGATTCTGCCCCCACAGTAGAGGATTTTGACCATACAGGATTTGATTTTCCTCCACTGAGGGGTACCTGGACCATAAGATGGATTTTTTCCAGGGTAGGTTTGATACAAAGGTTTAGTAGGCTACTGAACAAACTGAGTTTGCTGCTGCAAAGATTTCCCTTATTGCGATAACCGATGCCCTTGTTGTTGCAAAGGTTGCCCCTACTACTACAAAGGCTATTGATACTACTACAAAGGTTTCCCTTCTTAAGGTAAAGGTTTCCCTTACTGCTATAACGACTTCCCTTGTTGTTGCAAGAGTTATTGGATAGTTCCTTGGGGTATACCATAAGGGTATTTGTAATTTCTGAATTGGATCTAACCATATCCACCAGGAATAGTGGATTAACTAGGCTGGACATAAGCACCTACTTGTGGAATGTAAGATGGATTGACCAGGGATTGTGAACATATGGGACATAATGTTAGGTCCCTATACTACTAGTGTAACCCCTTATTGTTATTAGCACAACCCCCTTATTATATTGTTGTGCCCATGTAGTCCCCATATTGTTATTATTGTGCCCATAGAAGCCCATTATTTTTATTATCGTGCCCTTACATTATTATTTTTATGTTGGCTCTAATTATATTATGACCCCTTAGACTCCTATATACAGAAAGGAAGTAATTTCATTTGAATCATCTAAGAATTGTTCATTTGTGTAATATAAAGGAGGTTTCTTGCTTGAAGAGGCTTATTTCTCAGGCGTTGATCTATCTTTTCTATCTTTTTGTGAGTTGGTTTCATAACATTTGGTATCAGAGCTATGGATTCTAGGGTTTTTCTGCCCCAAATAGGTCATCATGGAATTTTTGCTATAACCTTTTTGCTATGAAGTTTCAAGATCTACAAAAAAACCCATTTTAGAAGAAATCAATTTGAACCTCACGTCCAAATTTATGTTCTTTTCACACTATATTTTCAGAGATATGATCTGAGGAAGTTAGGGATTTTGCAAGCTCCAAAATTTCATCTAAATCGGTCATCGTGGAATTTTTGCTATAAGTCTTTCGCTACAAAGTTTCAAAAGCTAAAGCAAAAACCCATTAGAGAAGAAATCGGTTTGAACCTTGGCTCCAAATTTCAGATCCTATATAACACAACAAGTATCAACAATTTGTTATTTTCAATTTTTATATAAAGATTGCTATTTGCTGATCCTTTTGAAGAACCTTGTTAATGAAGGTATTTGTCCAGACGATAGTACCAAGCCCTTGGAGCCTGTTTGAGACCATAGAGAACCTTCTTTAGTTTGCATACAAGATTTGGATCATTACCAAGGATGAATCCATCTGGCTACTCAATGTACAGTTATTCTTCTAAGTCTCCATTCAGAAAGGCTGATTTCATGTCCATTTGAAATACTTTGAACTTCTGAAAGCTAGAGAGAGCAAGGAACATTTTGATGGCCTCAAGTCTAGCAACGGAGCAAAAGTTTCTTCAAAGTCTATTCCTTCTTGTTGAGCATACCCTTTACAAACAAGTCTGGCCTTGTTTCTAATCACTTCCCCATTTTCATTCAACTTGTTTTTGAAGATCCATTTTGTCCCTATGACATTCTTATCTTTTGGTCTAGGAACCAACTCCCAAGTGTTATTCTTTTTTATCTGCTCAAGTTCTTCATCCATTGCCTTGACCCAGCATTCATCTTTGCATGCCTCTCTTACATTTTGTGGTTCAGTGGAGGAAAGTAATGCCAAATAGCTTGAAGCTTCTGCAATTGTTTTTCTTGTTTGTATTCCTGCCCCTTTTTGCCCCAAAATTTGAGATTCTGGATGATTCTTCTGAACGTAATGGATGGAGTATTTTCTTCTATCCTTATTTGTTCTTCAGGCTCCTCATGTGCTTCTTCTTCATAGGCTTCTTATTCATCATGAATTTGATTTGATGTTGATGGATAGTCCTCATCATCTTCAAAATCTTCAGATCTTACCTGCTTAGGAGTGTTTTCTTCTTCATCAACCACTACATCAATACTTTCAACAACTTTTCCAAGCCTTTTATTATAACACTTGTATGCTTTGCTGTGGGGAGAGTAACCAAGGAGAATGCCTTCATCTGCTATAGGTTCAAACTTGCCAAGATGTTCATCAGTATTTTTGATATAGCATTTGCTTCCAAAAATTTTGAAATATTTTACCGAAGGAGTCTCACCATACCAGAGATCATGAGGGGTTTGAGTGCTGTTCACCCGGACATTTGTTTTGTTGAGAATAACAACTGCAGCAAATGTAGCTTCACCCCAGAAAGTTGCGGGAGTTCCAGACTCATCAAGCATAGCACGAGCCATTTGTGGAACCGTTCTGTTCATCCTTTCAACTACTCCATTTTGCTGAGGAGTCCTGGTTGTAGAGAATTCTCTTCTTATTCCATGTTCTTCACAAAAATCGAAAAATTCATTTGAGGTAAAATCCCCAACTCTATCAGACTTGAGGCATTTAATTTTTTGATCTGATTCATTTTCAACCAAAGCTTTAAAGGATTTGAATTTTTTGAAGGCTTCATCTTTGTGCTTCATCAGTCCTATCGAAACCATCCTTGAATAGTCATCAATGAATAATATAAAGTATTCTTTTCCCCGAGGCGACCTTTTCCTAGATGGACCACATATATCAGTATGGACAAGCTCAAGTGGCCTGCTAGCTGATCCTTCCTTCTTAGGGAAGTTAGCTCTGGTTTTCTTACCAAACTGACATGATTTGCATATTGTATTATCTGGAATTCTAATGTCTGGAAGACCACGAACTACTTGGTATTTGCATGCTTTCCTTATCTGTGAGAAGCTTAGATGCCCCAACCTCTGGTGCCATAGCCAATGTTCATCATTCTTGCTCAGATAGCATTGTTGTTGTCCTTCTTTGAATATGTATAAATTATTTGGAGTTCTTATGCCTTTGATCACTGTTTCTCCTGTATCAAGATCATGAACACTACATCCATTTGATCGAAATATTACTTTTGTTCCTTGATCGCACATCTGACTGACACTCAATAGATTATGCTTTAAGCCATCAACATACATAACATTTCCTGCTTTGACCTTTTCTTTTAAAAGTACAGAACCTTTACCTTTTATGAGTGCAGGGGTGTCATTTCCAAATGATACCTTCTTCTCCTTCTCCAAGGCACTATATGACTAAAGTTTTTCTTTATCACCTGTCATATGTTTTGAACATCCACTGTCGATGCACCATTGATTTTCTTTCCCTTCTGCATATAAGGCTATACCACATCTTTCTGGTTGTGGTTCTTTCATTCTCCATGTTTTGATATTTGAGGCTTGCTCCTTCTGAGTTGCCTGCCGAAACCTGCTCCTGCATTCAGAATGACCAAAATGATCACAAATAGAACATTCTATTTCATTTTCAAGAGCAGAAAAGTTATTGTAGGTCCTTTTCATGATTCCAGTCATACCCCTCTATTTTTGAGTTTCTCTAGTCATGATAGTTTTTTAGGCAACACACTGAGCTACTTTGTGTCCAAAGTTATGACAAGAGAAACATTGGCCATTGAAGAAATTCCTGCGATTATCAACCCTGCAGACCGAACAATTGTAGTTTTCATTGACATTCATTCTTGACACAAATTGAGAATGATTTACCTATGGTCTATTGTAGCTTCTGTTTATCCTTGAAGCAGATTGCCCATGATTTACTTGGTGATCTTTGTTCATTCTTGAAGAAAAATGTCCCTGATTTACCTGGTGAGCAGCATTGTGCCTTTGTTGTTCATTGCCAATTTGTTCACTTCTCCTTGCTGCATCAATATAACTTTTGGAGGTGGATGGCTTCTGTGCTTGAGATGCTTCTTCATTTTTATCCCAAACCTGTCTTGATTAGCGGAGAATGTTGTACTTTGATAATTTCATCTAACGTTTCAGATCCTTTAACAAATCTAAGATTAAGAGCTTTAGTTTTCTCAATCTCTTTTCTAAGTCCCACTATTTCAACATTTCTAACTTTTCATGATGTTTTTCACTTTCAGCCAATTGGAATTGTAGAGTATCAATAATCATATTTTTCTCTTCTAAACAAAATTTGAGTTTAGAAATCTCTTCATAAAGAACTTCATCATCTATAGCATCCATGAAATCATCATCTTCAAAAGCCATTAAAAGTCTATACTTATTACCTTGTTCATCTTCATCACTATTTGAAAATCCATCACTGTCTTCATGAGTGTAATAGCTTTTCTTATTTACATTTTATTTCTTGTTCCATCTAACAGGTTCCTTACCTTTATGAGGACACTTGGCAGCATAGTGACCAACTCTTCCACAAGAAAAACATTTGAAAGGTAACTTACCTCTGAATCTTCCAGCACCCCATTGAAGGTTCTTGACAAAATTTGATTCTTCCTCTTCTTTTGACATATGTCCTAAGTCATAAGAATATCCTTTTTCCGAGGCCTTGAATGCAACTTCTCTTCTTTCTGATGGTCCCCCTTTCCTCATTTCATAAGCGGTTAGAATTCCATGTAGTTGCGACATGGTAATTTTCTGTAGGTTCTCCTTTTCTTCTATTGCAGAAACTTTTGATTCAAACTTAGAAGACAAAGATCTCAGAAACTTTTCAACCACAACAGCCTCTTTTATTTCTTCACCCAAATTTTTCATACAATTAACAATCTCATCTATGTGTACGAAATAGTTAGCCACACTTTCATCATTGTACATTCTGAGATTTTCATATTGAATTCTAAGGGTTTGAAGTTTTGCTCTTTTTACCTATTCATCTCCTTCATAGCTCAGAACGATCTTGTCCCATATTTATTTCGTAGTTTTATAATACATAACCTTGACAAATTCGGATTGAGATAGACATCCTAATAGCGTATTGACAACCTTTGCATTAGTTTCAAACTGCTTCTTCTCAGCCGGATCTGTAGGAGTTGCTGATGGAAAAGTGTACTCTGTATCTATGATATCCTAGACTTTTGTACCAAGAGATTGAAGATAGGCTGTAACTCTTACCTTCTAATAGACGAAGTTGGTCCCATCAAAAATTGATGGCCTGATTGATGCTTCTCTCCCATAGTTGCTCATGATGATAGATCTTCCTTCAAGCGATCAAGCTTCTCCTGAAGGACCCTCTCTGATACCAATTGTTGGAAATAATATTGAGAGGGGGGGGGGGGGGTGAATCAGTATTATCTGTTCAATTATTTTCTTTTTCAAACCCAGAACATATACGCTACTTCAATTAGAGAGAACCGCATATATATGCAACTACAGATAAGGAAACCCGCATATACCATACAAACTTATAATTTAAAATATTCTACAGATGTTGAACATTAATCTATGCGTCAGGATCATATAAACAGTAACCAGGAATAGAAAATAGAGCAGAAGACAATCACACACAAGAACAAAAGATATAAGGTGGAAACCCAATGTGGGTGAAAACCACCTTCTGTAATATGTCTCTATCTTTCCAATTAGAAACTTCCTTTTAGAATGATTCGGTACTGGTGCAATCCTTTACCAGTACACAGGCTGCTACCTGCAGAGAGCTACAACCCTCTCTCATTTTCCATCTTCTCCTGGAAGGGAGCTTCAACCCCCTTAGTTCTTGTACTAGTTGAGATACTAGTACGCAGGCTGCTACCTGCAGAAGACTACAACCTTCTCTTCCTTCCAGGGACCACGTTTCATAAATTTTCAAACTAGATCCATGAATAACATCAAGAATTTCTGCATCAACCAATCACCTTTTCAAAAATCAAAACTGAATCAAAATAAACATTTCTCTGATGACTGTACCCAAATCATAATAACAGTAATCACACCCCACTTATGAACCTAGAACACTGTAGCAATAAATAGAAGCAGCTAGAACATAAATCAAGAGATGTACACAACTTCACTATTTAGAAACCTACGTACATATCTATAAATTCATTGTTTCAAACATTCAGATATTAGTTAACCCAGATTATCAAACATATAGATCAAGCGTGCGCCACATATCACAGATCAAAATCATATAGAGATACCACTATTCCAGCCTTAAGATTTTAACCCATCAATAGAACTTATCCTTCTCCTTGCGCTCAGGTTCCTTTTTCATTCAGATCCAGATCTGCACCATAACCCAATCATAGTATTCCAGATCTAGCACTTTATCAGATATTCAATAATTCAAAAGATGCCTTGCCAAATGATCTCCCTCCTCTTTTATAGCCTTTGCCCTTTCACAATACCACGGACCAAAAACCATAACAATTCAATACCATGGACCCAATACTTGGGATCAACACTTTTGGATGCAATACCATGGACCAAAACCATAGGATCAAAAACTGTCGGACTAATACCATGAACCAACCATAAGATTTCCCATGTGTGTGCACTTTTCTCTGCATGAAAGTGCGTGAACTTTTATCTGCATGAAAGGAACTTTTCTCTACATGAAAGTACGTGAATGTTTCTCTGCATGAAAGGAACTTTTCTCTGCATGAAAGTTCGTGAACGTTTCTCTGCGTGAAAGGAACTTTTCTCTACATGAAAGTGTGTGAACATTTCTCTTCATGAAAGGAACTTTTCTCTGCATGAAAGTACGTGAACTTTGCTTCACTATAATTTATCATCTGAGATGAGTGGGTTTCCATCAAGTACAACATATGTATCATAATTCCAACAAGTAGATATACCCGAAGCTTATGAAATTCTGCTTGGTAGGGATTGGTCAACAAAACACAATGGATATTTCTCAATTGATTGGTCCCATATCTTGTTACCTCAGAAGGGAAAAGGTGATATGCTGAGAGTTGATCGAGAAAGATACATGAATTTTGTGGTAATGAAACTAAATGGTCCCAATGAACTTGTAATGTTTACCAACTCCATCCTTGGGAACTATAGTTTCAATGTTTATGCTACAAAAACCTGTTTTGCAGAAATAGTTGAAGAAACTTTGACATACACACAGTTGGAAGCTCCCTCCCATAATGTAACTGATGAACTATCCTCTATTATAGTAGATGATAGGACTAATTTTGTAGATAGTAGTTCAATTGACGTAACATTAGATTCTATATTTTGGACACGCTATTTTGATGGCTCTAACTACGTTGAAGGTGCAGGTGTTGGGAGCATTCTCATTGACCTGCAAGGGAACCAACATTTGATGGTCAGCCAGTTGGAGTTTTCATGCCCCAAAAATACAACAGAATATGAAGGCTTGCTGTAGGGCCTAAAGAAAGCCATTGATATGAAGGTAAAAAATCTTAAAGTTTTTAGTGACTCACAAATAATTGTGGATCAGGTAAGGAAAAGGATACATTGCAATTCACCACACCTAGTAAGGTACCAGCATGAGGTATGGAGCTTAATTGACAATTTTGATTCTTTTAATATCACATACATACCCCAAGGGAAAAACCAAGATGCTGATCTGATGGCTAGTATGGCTGCTAAACGTTTGCCTGATTTTAGATTGAAGAAGAATAAATGTTCTATTGAATTGATCTTTAGACCATTTGTGCCTGATAACATCTCAAATTGGCAGGTGTTCAAAGATGATGAGCAAATCCTTGATTTCTTTTACTGCGAAAAGACATTTAAGAATGCAGACATTGATGAAAAGGAGCCCGATAGGCTTATCAAAGAGAGGGAAGTTGAGGAAAAGGATCAACCCAATGTGATACCCAAGTTAGTTGTTAAGATGGAGCACTTGTATGACTTGCATGACAAATTCAAGAAGCCGACTAACTAGAAAACACATAGCTCATCCATGAAGTATGAATTGGTCAACCTTGGAACCAAAGAAAACCCAAAAAATGTCAATCTTAGCTTGTAGTGCTCTTCACAAGAAAAGGCTACATTTGTTAAGGTGTTTAAAGAATACAAGGATGTCTGTGCATGGACATATGGAGACCTAAAAACCTTTGATACTAATGATATGCAGCATGTAATTCCTTTGGGAAAGGAGGTTATGCCCTACCACCAATAGCTTCATAAGATGCATCCAAGCCTAGAACCATTGGTGAAGAAAGAATTAAACAAAATGTTGGATGCTAAAATCATCTTTCCTGTCAGACACACACACTGGGTAGTCAATCTCATCCCAGTAAGAAAGAAAAATGGAGACATCACGCTATGTATTGATTTTAGAAACTTGAAAAAAGCATCACAAAAGGATGACTACCCTATCCCTCCTATGGAACACATTCTTTAGTGCGTATCTGGTTCTGAAATGGTGTCCCTATTAGATGGATTTTCAGGATACAATCAAGTGTTAGTATATAATGGGGATCAACTTAAGACAACCTTCAACACTAAATGGGGCACTTATGCATATCGCAAAATGCCTTTTGGACTTATTAATGTGGGAGCCACATTACAGAGAGCTATGGATATAGCTTTCCAAGGGTTGATTAACATATCAATGGAAGTATACATGGATGACATTACAGTGTATTCATATCACAGAAGGGATCATATTTGTCACCTAAAACAAATATTCAAAAGATGCCGAAGATACAAGATATCGTTGAATCCCAAGAAGAGCGTTTTTGCAGTCACAGAGGGGAAACTACTGGGTCATATCCTTTCTAAAGAAGGAATTGTTATTGATCCTGGAATAATAGAGACTATCATGAGAATGCAACCCCCTGCAAATAAAAGAGCAATGCAATCTTTCTTCGAGAAGATCAATTTCATTAGGAAATTTGTGTTAGATTTCACCGAAATAGTGTGCCCCATGCAGCTAATGATGAAGAAAGACATTGTGTATAAGTGGAGCGATGAAGCCAAGAAAGCATTTCAGTGAATCAAGGAAGCCACCGCTGAAGCTCCTACATTGGTCAGCCCCAATTTCGGCAAGGAATTCTTCTTGTACACTTTTTCTTCTAATGTTTCATATGCCACAATACTCACTCAGAAAAATAACAAAGGCAACGAAGTCCCTTTTTCTTATATGAGCTCTAATCTCCAAGGGGCAGAACTCAACTATCGAGACATGGAGAAATAGGGCTTTACGATTTTCAAGGTCGTAAAACATTTTTTCCCTTATTTACTAAAGGCCAGGACTAAAGTAATAATTCCCCATCCTACTATAAGAACCCTCTTCGTGCAGAAGGAAATGGGTGAACGGAGAGGGAATTGGATACCTGCCCTTCAAGAGTTCGACCTCGATATTAAGCCGACACAGATAGTTCGAGGGCAGGGACTGTGCAGGCTAGCAGCATAAGCCTTGGTGGATAAAGAAGGGGCGTCTGAAGAACTAGAAATGTAGAGCATGAAATATGCACAAATGGAATTTAGGGAGGAGCCCCTATGGATTAATGAAGTGCTGATGTATGAGCGAGAAACATCAGAAGCCTTTTTGGATCTTGAGTCATGGTATTATGACATATGCTTCTATCTAATACAGGGATCATGTCCTAAACACATGGATGCTTCACAAAGGAGAGAAATCATATTGAAATCTAATCAGTATCATTTGGCCAATAACATATTATATAGAAAATTTTATGATGGAATCTAGCTGAGGTGTTTGGAAAAGGATGATGCTAACCATTTCTTGAAAGAAATGCATGATGACCCAGCAGGTGGTCATTATGGTAGAGAGACCACTACTCACAAAATATTAAGATCTGAATATTATTGGCCAACAGTGTTCAGAGACTCACATTCCTATGCTCGCAAATGCAAGGTGTGTCAAACCATCGTAGGACGAGAAAGAAAGCTTGTTGTTCCCCCTAGGCCCGTTATGATTTGTCGCCCATTCCAGCAATGGGGCCTAGATTTCCTAGGTGACCTCATGCAAACTCTTTGCAGTAGCATAAGTATATACTCACAACGACCAGCTACTTCACCAGATGGACCAAATTCATCCTGCTTCGGAAGGTAAATGAAGATGACGTAATATCATTTATTGAGAAATTCATTATCAATAGGTATGATGCTCTCATAATTGATAATGATTCTTACTTTTCATCACTGAAATTGATGGAATTTTCTATTGATAAATCAATTCACATATGGTATGCATCAAACTATTACCCCTAGGGAAATGGAGTTGCAGAGTCCTCAAATAAGAACCTCATATGCATAATTCGTAAGTTCGTCACTGACAACCAGAGGAACTGACACAATGCTCTAACAAATGCCCTTTGGGTCGATAGGGTCACCCCAAAAGTGGCCTTAGGAAATTCCCCATACTTCCTTGTCTATGGGGAGGAAGCCATCCTGCCTCCCAACGTTACCCTCCCCTCTCTATAGCTCTCCCACGCTTCAAGAGGAACCCCTTAATCCTTGCTTGAAGAGAGGATCAAACAACTAAGGAGGTTGGAGGAATTGAGAGATAAAGCCAGAAATCAATTCAGAAATAACCAAATGACTGCGAAAAGATGGTTTGATCATCATCTCACAGGAGATAAATATTTCCAAGTAGGGGAGCTAATCTTGAAATGGGATAAGCTGAGTGAGCCAAAAGGTAAACACATGAAATTCCAACACTTATGGCTGGGTCCATTCCAAGTTGTGAAAAAAATTAGTCAGGGAACTTACAGACTGAAAAATTTACAAAGAGAAACTGAAAAAGTCCTTGTTAATGGTCAACATCTAAAAATATACTTCTAATAGCCACCACATGGTGGTTACCTCCTGAGTAGGTTAGGATTTATTTTATTATGATGTTAGTTTAGTCACATTTCCACCTTTTCCTTTCTCATTGTTTGCAAAGTTCATTTTCCTTCTGTTTTGAATTATAGTCCTTTTCAGCTAACTGATTTTGGTCCTCCAGTCTCGCTTTTACCTTTTGAGATTTCTCTCATTCACCACCATCAACCTTTACTTTCCTCATTAACCTGCTAGTGAGTCTGCTGATTCTAAATCCATCATTACCTTGCAAATCAAATAAATTTTCAATAAGCACATGAGAACTTGTAAATTAGTGATGGAATTCAAACTGAAGCCACTCATTGGCATTTGTTGGGAACTAGGTGAGATCTGTTGATAACTTGGATATCTATAGCATGTGGGGGCATCTTTATGAAACAAAAAATGTGTAACTACAGTTGGATTGGCATGGAGGAACGCTGCATTTTAAATAAATCCCACTCAGACCTAGCCTATACTTGCCTGTAAGGTTTACAATCATTCTCCATTGGTCCCATCCACCACACTAAATTGTCCAATACCTGTTATATACAAGTAAACGTCCTTTCATGGGCTAAGCTCATTGTCATATACCTTGTGGAAAATCCAATTGTGCTCTAGTCCTTGTGCCTGAAACTAGAGAGACTTATTTAAAAGAAAATGAAATGTCAAGTCCTTGTGCCAATCTAGAAGGACAGGTTGTTTGGGAAGCTAGTTAGAGTAGGGACTGTCGTTGGGCTCAGAGTATTGGTTGACACAACAAGCCCAACCTTGCTTAAGCGGTTTAAAAATATGGCGAGATCCATGATTGTGCCCCATTCAGTCATGTGAAAGCACTGCAATTCTTATTTAAAGTGCATATAAACATATTTACATCAAGTTTGATGAGCAATAAAGAGCTGAGGTACACACCTAAATAGGTATTGACAGACTAGTGATGGCCCCAAAAGGATTTTTGAAAGTTAGAAACAGGTTAAGGAAGGTCAATAAATCCCCTAACACTACCATTGGAGAGTGCCTATCAAAACCTTATTAGTAAGTAGAAGCTATTTGTCTCTATCCCACCTGAAGCAATCAATGTTGAAGTGGAACCCATCGCTGTCCATCTATATAGTTTGTATTTCAAGTTTATCTCAACACCCTAATGTTCTACTGATCCAAGGTTTATTTGGAAATAGAGATAATTGGTTTGCCTAGCAGTTTTCCATTTGTTGTGGCCACAACCACCACCTTATCAAAACTTACCTTGGCAGCAATTTTGAATGGGTCCCCTAAAAGTTGATCTTTCACCTCTCCAAATGATCTGTTTTAGCCTAGAGACTTTAACTTGTTATTGAGTCAAACCTTCAATTCCTAATGGTTGAACCCTCCATTCATTTCCTCCATCATAACCCTTCCTACCCCTCTAAAAACCTTCTATCACACCCCATTCCCATTATAACTCTATATAATGAAAATCCTTCATAAATATGCATAAATAACCCCTTTTCGCCTACCACAATCAACATTAAAACACAACACATACATGGATTCTAGACTCGATGGCATTATTAACCAAAATGAATATATTTTGGGTCTGGATCCCATCGCATATCATTATCGGTGGGGTCCTGGGCTTTCATATAAGGCGCTCCACTGTCATCTGGACCTGATGGCATTTGTCAACCATATTACATATATATATATATATAGCGTGCCACTACTCGACCCGATGGTTTTATTAACCATGATATATATGTTTCGGGTCTGGAGCCCCATTGATTATCACTATTAGGAGGGTCTAGGGCCTATTTATAAGGCAAACTGCTATCACCCGGACCTGGCGATGATTATTAATGAGGGCATATAATATTTCAGGTCCAGCCTTATGGTTGGACACGAGGTTTTCCCATATATTCTTGTGTTTTTGAAAGACATTGAAGTTGGGGCTTTTCAAAGGGAAATCATACATTGCGGACCCATCAGGACTATTAAGTGCCATATACATATATTTTGGGTCCACCTACCCCGATCGCGTATCGCAATCGGCAGAGCCTGGGGGTTATGCAGTTAGTGGAGGGGTGATGACCAGACCTGATGATGATTATATGCTCGAATACATAATATTGAAGTCCGGCCTTACGGCTGACCATGGTTTTTTCCGTGTTTTCCCTTGTATTTGCGATAATATGCTGGGGTCTAGATTTTACAAAGGGAAGTCTTATGCAGTGAACCTAAGGGAATTATGAACCATGACATATATGTATGTTGGGCTCGGCCAATCGAAAGGCACAATTGACATAGCTTTAAGCCCAAACACATGGCATGATGAGGTGCGATATGGTGGACCTAATAGGGTATAGGTTCCCACCTATAGTATTTCAAGTCTGGGTTTTGGATTCAACTCTGTGTTTTGCGAGGATTTTCAGTGTAAATTGGATTTTTGCCTACAAGACCGAATCAATGCATGGACTAAAGACTAGGGGCCGATTCTTTCACGATTTTTGCTCTTGATGTCAAAAAGCTTAATGAAGGCAAAGATGTATTTTGTTTTAAGCATTTTATTATATTTGGATAATCATAGCTAATATGTATTATCTCTGTAGGCAAGGAGTAAAGGATGCATAAGTGGATTTGGAGAACTCATATATGTGGATGTGTTTTGTTGAAAGAGCCGCCCTTTGGCATTCTCAGCCGGTTTCCACGTGTTGCTTGTATATTCCAAAGGAGAGATTGTCCCTGATTTCATCATGAAGAGATGACACACAATCATTCCCTTCTAGTCAATATCTATTCATTTCCCTAGGAAATGAAGTGCTCTAGTGACAGGAAACACCCTCTATGTGTCAACAGTGACACCGATTGTCTTCATCTGTGTATTATGATATATATAGTGAAGAGAACAAAGGGAAGGTGAAAGGGTGAAAAAGAAGACCGAGAGTCATTTCCAGTTACATAAATATTCCCTCTGGATAGGAGAGAAGGGATTTTTGTTTGGCAGGAAACAACTTTGATTTATTATAAATAAATGAGACTATTTTGGTTCAATGAGGAGCCTTTTGTTTCAGATTTAAGATCCTTTGCTTTGATTTGTTTTGAGACAGGATGTTGATTGATGGAATAAATGCAAATGTGTTTTGTTTTTGTGCAATTTGATAGCCATACAACTTATAATTAGCCTTGTTTGTCTGAATGCAATTCTTCATCATAGTTAGTTCATAAGCAGTCCCTGATTTAAAACTATGTTGGACATCAATTGCAAGTTTTTCTTCCATAAAATGGAATGTGTATTCCTGTATGAATGATTGGATTACAATTAAGAATTAATGCAACCTTGTTCTTATGTGAACTAGTAATTGCTTCATTTAGACTTGGAATTCATATATGATGTTTAACTTCTCTTTCTCATGCTCTTGCAAGATAGATTAGAATAGTTAGGACACAGACTAGAGTAGTTAGAAGAAGTGTAGATAGGGTTCAATACATAGTGGTTATCTGTTTTATTTTTTTGATGTAATTGAAGCCTTCTTCTGGAAGAAATCTTTCAACTCATTTAACAGTTTACGGGGTCCCTTAGAACCCATTAGAACTAGCCATTCCAAATGAAAGTAGGTCTAGTTGGGGCTTGCGACCGGGTTAGTTCCCCTTGTTGGTATAGTGAAAATTCGCCATGTCAAAACCATTATCCCTATGAAATAGAACTTTGCCTCTTGCAGCTAGGTTTCATTTGGAATTGTTCCCCATATGAATTTGGAACTTGATGTCCTCCTCTTGATAGCTAGAGAAGTACTCTCTAATTCATGTCATTTGGAATGATGGTCCGTTGTCTTATATACAAGGAAACCTATGAAGTTCATCTATATAAGAAAGCTATTAATGCAAACAACTGATCCATTCTACTAGAGAGCTCATTTACATTTGTTGAAGCTGTTACTTGCTTATCACATTTTTTTTCATGTGAGGACAATCAATAACATAGTGGTCAAACTCGTGATAGTCATAGCACTTAACCTTTGATAGTTCCTTCTTCTTCTTCTCTCCTTTTGAGCTTGGTCCCTTGTTGGAACCCTTCTTTTCCTTTCCTCTCCCTGCTAAGGCAATGTTATCCTACTCCATCTCCACCTTTGGTACCTTGTTTCTACTACTTGTGCCATTGACTAAGTTGAGCTCAAATCCTCTTGAGTGAAGTCACTCCATCTTTAATCCCAATCTAGAAATTTGTCTCACCTAAAAATCACTTGGAAAAGCATGCTCCATTCATTAGATAACTCATTAAGTGTTATATACGCTAGCTCATCGTCACTAGGCTTGTCTCCAACAATAGTTAGGTCATCTTTGAAAAGTCAAACTCTGGTGAGGTAGGAAGTCAAATCTTCTCCCTTATTCTGCTTTATGGTCTTCAACTTCTCCCCGAGAATCATCTTCTAGTTTTCTAAAGGATCCTTGTACCATTTTACTATGACATCCCACATCTCCTTCATTATGCATTTCTTTATGATATGTGGAACAATATGGTCCTTGACTCCATCAATGATATCCTCTTCATTTTGGAATTCTCCTTTTTATATAGAATCAACTGTTATGGATCTGTCAGTATGAAAATTACATTCTCCACAAACTCCTTCAATCCAAACTAATCCAAAAGGAATGACATTCTGGTGTTCACAACGCCAAAGTTGGAGGCCCCATCTAGCCTATTTTGATCTCTCAAATTTGTTGCAAATGTCTCTAGAAAATATGTGAAATGTAATGAATTGAAATAAACTAGAGAAATAACTAAAGAAATTGAACTCAGTTAAAAACCCTCGGCTCTTCCTGTCTTGTGTTATGTGAAGATATTCTTTCTGCCCTCAAGTCTACTATGATTCCATGTGAAAATTTAAATATTGTTTCAATTAGTGGTTATTGTTCACCTATTTTTTTATAATATATTTATTCTACAATTAACTTGCATAAAATATTGAATAAAATAGAACTTCAACTTTGCTGAAAAATAATAAACCACAGGAAATGAGAAAATTATGCACGCACAAATAATGGACACTAATAGTTCTAGAAAATGTCCCTGGAAGAACCCCGAAGGGAAAACTAGTTCTACAAATGAGGGTTTTATTATAATTTCTTCAACAAATTAAAGAGTACAACAACCTATTTCCTAACATTTGCAAAGCTCCTCTAATTTTCTTGACTTGAAAAACTAATCTGGAAACACAAAGTTTCCTTATGAAAATCAAATTAGCCTCCTTCTTGCAACTCACACTCCAACTTGCAACTCCCATTGGAAAAATATGGAAATATGTACAACCATCCTCGAAATCACACTGCCTCAGCAAAACCATTCCTACACCACCTTCTTCCACTTATGAATCGACTAAGCTATTCACACCTCCTCTAGAAACTTTCTACTATTACCCAGTAATGCACATTAGTTAGTGTAGCCTCTACACAGAATAATTTTGCCTCTATTATCTCCTCTCAAAATTCTATAATATCGTGAATAATTCCTCTCGAAATCACTCAATTCTTCCTGTTGAAACCCTTATTTCTAGTTTCCTCTTGTTGAAGCTACAACTCTAGGTCTTCATCTACTCTCGAAATGCCCTTTAATTTCCTCTTACAATATCTCATTTATGAATCAACGACCATAATATAATCATAATTGATGCCTAATATCATCTTGACCCCATCAAGTGACTTTTTTGGATGTCCTTAGAGGAAAATCGATTCACCCCAATTAATATTGATTAATTAAGCATATTTCATTATGTCAAGAAAAGTAGTTAACTACTTAATTAAATCTAATCAAGGAATTTTCTCATGAAACATTTTTTGGGCATTAGATAAAATGTGCTCCTTAACCTCATAAACATAATTTGAGACTAGAACACCTATCTGAGCTATAGAAACTAGAAATCTAATATGATGGTCTGCAAGATCCCAACATTTACCCATACCAGTTGAAAGAATAGCATGGAAATGGATTTTGTTATGATAATCTTCTTACAGGAAGCTAATATGGCCATCTTAGAAAATATATGAATGGACACAAACACACAATCATTATTGTGCTTTGTAGAAGGAAGTACATGCATATAGTCCATGGAGATGAATTTCCAAGGTTGACTAGGAGTAGGAATAGGGGTATACAAACCTTGCTTCTTAATGGTTGGCTTTGCAATGGCACAATCAGTGCAAGAATTGATGTATTTTTAAATGTCCTATCAGAGTTTTAGCCAATAAAAATACTTCTATAGTACCACCATTGTCTTCTCCACACCAAACTTCTCTACTACTCGACCGTAATGTGCCCCCAAAATCAACTTAGCACACTCACTTGAAGGAACAAAAAGGTATCCCAGGTAGCACAATAGTGCATTTTTGAGGCATAAGTCTAGAACTTGCTCGACTTCCATCATCAATTGGTATGTGGTGGCAAATTCTAGATCATTGTTGCATAGTTACAACCATCTATAGGTCTCATGCCCAAAAGAGTTGAGAATAGAGGTCAATGGCACAACCAGGGGTTGACTAAGGTATTATGTAATATGATTGGTGTCACCCTTCTTTTATTTAATATTCAAATCAAATTGTTGCAGATATGTGGACCATTTTTTGCGATGATCATTTTGTAACTTCCCTTGTGTCTGCATAAATTGAGAGGTCAGTGATCTATGTGGATGATCATCTCCTTCCACAAAATTTAATGTTTCAATTATTGGTAGGCCTTCACGATGGAATACATCTCCTTATCATAGGTGGGGTATCTCCAAAAAGTATCGTAGAGTGTTTCACTGTGATAGGCCACTCGATGCCCTTGTCAAGTGAGGACTACAACAATAACTTAGTATGAGGCATTTGTCTCAATCTCGAATGGTTGGTGTAGGTTTGGAAAGGTGAGGACTGGTGTAGAGAAAAGGAAGTGGTTCATTTCAATAAATTCATTCCATTGTGAGACCAAAAAAAAAATTCTTTTGCTCCACCCTTGGTAACTTGACTTAAGGGCCAAGTGATATGAGAGAACCCTAACAAGAATCTTTGGTAGAAAATATCAAGGCCTAATAAGTTGCAAAGCTTTGTGAGACTCATTGGGGTCAGCCATTCCCAAATGAATTGGATCTTAGATGGATACACATGCACACCTTTCATATCAATAATTTAACCCATATATTCGACTTTGTCCATATTAAAGGAGATTTTTTCCACGTTAATTCATAGCTTGTGTTGGCACAAAGTATGCAAGACTTGTTGAATATGTTGCAAGTGTTATTCCCAACTCTTTATAAACATGAAAATATCATCGAGATATACAACCATGAAATAGTTAGGGAAAGGCAACAAGATGTCATCCATAAGCCTCATGAAAATTGCGGGGACATTATTCAAACCAAAGGGCATGAATAACCACTCGAAAAGAACCTCCCTGGACTTGAAAGTAGTCTTCCACACATCTGTTGATTCTATTAGAACTTGATGATAGTCAAAATTCAATTGAATCTTTCTTAAGTACTTGGCCTCCTTTAACTGGCCAAGAAGGTCATCAATATGTGGAATCAAGTTTTTGTTCCCAACTATGATTTTTTTTAGGGCTCAATGATCATGTAGAGTCTGTAGGTCCCATCCTTCTTCTCCACAAGTACAACTGGGCTCCCATAGGGTGAAAAAATTGATCAGATGTGCCCCTTTCATAGAAACTCTTGGATCTGCCGCTTAATTTACTCATTTTCCAAAAGATAGCAGTGATATATTGGCCCATTGGGTAGACATATGTTGTGGGTCATATTAATTGAATGCTTGACCTGTTAGTACAAAGGTACCCCTATGGGTGAGGTGAAGATGTCTCTGTACTCTTACACGACTTTATCCACTTTCCTTTTCCGCACGTAGGAGAATTATGTGGAGGTCATTGATGTGGCCACGATCTTCCCCTCATTTGGAGAGTGAATCAGGAGGAATACAAATTTCCCAATATCTGAGATGATCTCACTGCATTTCTTAGTAGAGATCAAAGAAATGGTAGTAGATGGAGCTACCTTGTGTATCATATATAATTTTCCACCCAAAAGTAATCATAATTCTATGAGGTCTATACTCATAAAGAACATGATGCTTGCATAAGTACGAATGATACAAAAAAAATCACAAAATTCAAGGGGAGAAGCATCACACAATATCTCATCAAAAGGCTTGACGTTGGAGGGAAGGCGACACTCTTGGATGATGTGGAGATCTCAACCTTGGTGGAGACAACTGATGGTGTATAGTTGCAGGAATGGTGCTATTAATAAGCCCAACTACTTAATGAAATTTTTCCCAAATGAGATTCTTTTGACTCCCACTATCAACAATGAAATTCAACAAATCCCCCTTCACCCACATTTGGGAGTGAAAGGGACACTCACCTTCCTTCAAATTTTCAGGACCACTTTGTTAGATCTTGGTGGTAGAAATGGTGGTATTAGGTTCTACATCGATGATATGTTTCCCATTTTTGGGTTCTTCTTCAAATTCAAACTACATCTAAGTCTAAAGTTTTCATATCAGCTGCCAATGACTTCTTCGTGTGACAATCATTTGTGTGATTAGTGAGGTTCTTGTGGAACTCACACCACTTTCCCATGTCTTTCTTCGTATTTCCATTGTTATTCATTTCTTACAGCTTCAATGGGTTGTCCTGGGTTGTTCCACCTTAGATCTATCCTTTTTTCTATGGTTTGGGGGTGACTTTGCTCTACTTTGGATTCATAGATCTAAATTCTTACTTCTATTTAAATTTTTTCTCAATCTGGTATCATATCGGTATATTGTGCCAAGAGAGGAGATGTCTAGGAGCTCCATTTCTATTTGGATGTATTTTTATAGACATCTATGATACTTGAGCACCAAATGTCACTCATAGTTCTTGATACCAAACTTTATGTGCAAGGTATGAAAGATATTTGTGCAATCTCACACTTCTTGGTCGCTTTCATATTATCGTGTGGTTCATTATATATAATTATCCTCATAGCTTCCAACAAGGTAATATTGCTCCTTAATAGAATCCTTAAAAGAGTTCTAAGATGGTGTGACTACAAATAGTGCAAAATCTTCCATGGCCCTTTTCACACAATAAGTTTCCCACTAGTCCTTGAAATGGGGGCGACTTTAAGTAGTGAAAAAGAGATCTTTTCTTTATGGGAAAAATTATGGATCGAAAAACTCCCTTGTAGTGGATTTAACCATTTATTTAGAGTATATACATATTTTTACCCTTTGAATATAGGAATACCAAAATTAACTAGTACCTTAAAGGGGGTTGTTCCTTCGAAGTGGCCCCTCAATGAAGATGTTTCATCTATTGGTATCTGCCAAAGGATTTGGGAAAACGTATCCATCATTTCGTACCTTTGTCACTTAAGAGCTTCGTCAAGAAAAAAATTGATAGAATCTCCTACTCCATTTTGTTTCTTTTCTTGCACCATGGGAGGTCATTGGGGTTGGTGAGGATGGTCTCACAAGAGCTCATGTAGTTGAGTCCCAACTCCTTATACCTCGACCTCGATGGGGACATGCATTAAAAACATAGAAAGAGAAAACTTCTCTGATACCACTAATATATATTAATGAATGAATACAATGAAATATAGATATAAATATAAACACAAATATAAAAATTAATTGAAGTTCAATTAATAGAAAGAAAATGTTGAAATTGTTTATATGCAGATTGAAAGAAAACTAGCTCGAGCAGTAGTAGACTATCTCTGAGAAGAGGTGACAACTACTCACCTTATGAACTATTAGTTAAAATGAGGCTCAAAGGAATTTTTATCATGAATAAATAATGAAAAACCTCAGACAACCAAAAACCTAACCCTAGGAGATGAAGCACGAAAGGCTTATGGGGACTGATTAGGTAAGTTGGAACGTCAAATTCCTAGGGTCATAACTTTGGCATACAATCTCTATTTGGAATGCATGATAGCCCGTTATAAAGGTATATCCAAAAAAAATTGATTTATAACATTAAGGAAAGACTCATGTTTTCCTATTTCCCAAAAAAATTCCATTTAGTCCCTCAAAATGGCTTCAAAAGTTCAAGACCTCAATACTGCCAAAATAGGATAATCATGTTGTGAGATAGTGGAACAGGTGGGTGGCCACCCATATCCACTTGGATCAAAATGGTAACAAGTTATGTATGCTAAAATATAACCTCTCTTCTCTCCATTCCTTGGCACTCCCTTGTATACTCTTCCCTCAAGAAAGAGCATTGGACTATCGCTTAGTACGATGTGAATTCTTTGGATGGGATGCTCGTATAATGAGATGGTGGGGAGCATGTTGCCATTGTCTCAGAAGACACATGCTAGTGGGACATGGTAGAAACCCCTATAATGGTTTATGTAAGGACATGAAAAGGGCACAAGGGAACCTCTCAAGTCACCTCCCGTGATTGACTTGACATATCTCTTGAAGTTCTACAATCACCAATCAATATAAGTTCATTGATTACACAAAATCCATAATGATTAGATATGATAATATATGATGATAGCCCATTAGAGAATGCCTTCAAAAATAAACTATAAATTTCTAAAGAAAGAGGTAGAGAAGGTTCAACTAATAGAGGAAGAGGCATCATAATAGCTTATCAAAGGCGTACATGAGATAATTATGAGAATGAGGAGAAATCTTAGTAGCACCCTTCTAATTTAATGGGGAGTAACAATAGAACCTGGTAGCAAGGAAATAAAAGGTACAATAATTCTAAGATTCAAATCTATTATTGCAAAATATATGGCCATTTTGCTAATAAGTGCTAGAAGAAGTAGATAGAGATTGGTAAGCACATATCATAATAGTCCAAATAAGCCAATGTTTTTTTACCTATAATGTGACTCAATAATGTTCAAATGATATTTGGTTTTTGAATAGTGGGTGCAACAATCACATGACTAGAAACAAAAACTTGTTTGCCAATGTAGAAACTAGTATTCCGTTTGAGGTCAAGTTGGGTGAGGATAATAAGATATGTCTTAAAGGTAAAGGAGTGATTGTTGTTTACATTAGAAACGGTGAAAGAACAATTGATGATGTGTATTATGTACCTATTTTAAAATGCAATTTTTTGAGCATTGGATAACTAATAAAGAGAAGGTATAGAGTGTCCTTCAAGAATAAAGTATGTACAATCATTGATAATTATCCAGGTAAGAAATTGATATCAAGAATGGAGATGACAAAGAATAATGTTTCCACTTATAATGAGAAATGAATTATCTCCCTCTATGAATGCTTATAAAACTAAGAATTTGGATGAATCTTGGTTATGGAATTTGTGGAATTTAAGATATGGTAATTTATATTTTGGTGGTCTAGATTTTATGCAGAAGAAACAATCGGTGAAAGGGTTACCCAGTGTTCAACAAGCAACGAGCTAAGCATCACAGAGAGAAATGTGTATCTAAAATTTCATATAGTGCAAAAACTATATTGGATATTGTACACATATTTGTTTGGACCAATGCAAACATCCTCATTGGCTAGTGATGCTTACGTTTTATTTTTTATGAATGACTATAGTAAAAAAACTTGGTTTTATCTTTTGAAACATAAATATCAAGCTCTTAATATATTAAAAAATTTAAAGCTATTGTTGAAAAGGAAAGTGACAAATGCATTAAAAGTTTAAGAATAGATAGAGGTTGTGAATATATGGTAAATGATTTCATTGTGTTTTGTTAGTCTCATGGAATCAAAAGGCAATTTACTGCAAATTATACTCTACAACAAAATGGAGTGGTTGAATGGTAAGAGTTTGAAGGACCAACTTCCCAAAAAAGATTGTAGTCGTAAGAGTTGCAGTATATCTCAATAAGAATTTTTGCGTGTGTGGATTATGGACACATATATAAAGAGATGAGAAGCAAGTGAGATGATAGAAGTGCGAAGTGTATTTTTATTGAATACAATGAGGAATCTAGTGCATATAGAATATATAATCCCATCACCAAATATTATCAGTAGAGATGTTGAGTTGAGTTGAAGGAAGAAGAAGCTTGAAATGGAAGCATAAATAAATATGTTGCAAAGGGAGTTGTATTATCTCATGGAGACTATAAAAATAAGCAATAAATACAACGTGGATAATTGATTCCATATACATGTCTTGCAAGAACTTCAGCAAGATAATCACCATGAATCAACCTATTATAGTTCAAAACACTGAGAATTCAAGAGTATGTTATGGTGGAAAACAAACAATAGGATCAGAGGTAAGTAATGGATCTAATTTGACATTAACTTCATTAAGGAACAAAATTAAAGGTCAAAAGACTAGAAGTTTAAAATAATTGTATGAGCATAAATATGAAATGAAAATTGTTAAACAAGAAGTTTGGGTAAAGGTTATGGATGAAGAGATTGTTGGTATAGAAAGAAATAATACTTCATAACTTGTATATGTGAAAGTAAAAATTATATTGGTGTTAAATGGAATTACAAAACCAAGTTGAATGCTTAAGATGAAATAATTGAAAAAAAATGCCAAACATATTAGTTACTTCAAAGTTTCACTTCCTCCCCTGCCTCAGCCCAATCGGAAGGGGCCACATAGCTAAGGTCAATATGAAATAGTTGCACCAGCTCAACTCAGTGAATCAGAAGAGACAACTACCACGACATTAAGAGACCCCCAAAAAACAAAAAAAAATTCCATGTAACAAACTAGAAATTTTGTATAACTATAAATGCATAGATAGAGTTGCATCATCCTCTCTCTATTTTGATATTTGTTTGTAATTTGGCAGTTTGGCAGCGTGTTATCTAACTTTTAGTTACAATCTGTAATATTGATATATCCATACTCCAAGGATGCAGACAAATATGATCCATCGTTGTTGACTCCTTTGCTCTTCATGTGGCCCTTCGCTAATGAACTCTGAGACTGTTGTGTGCTTCATCAATGAAGTGACGGTGACACATTTTTATTTTTAGTCCCCAC
This sequence comes from Pinus taeda, assembly GCA_000404065.3. NCBI lineage: Eukaryota > Viridiplantae > Streptophyta > Pinopsida > Pinales > Pinaceae > Pinus > Pinus taeda. The sequence goes on from APFE031139963.1 coordinate 194,664, forward strand.
CACAGTTTTCTGTGTGCCGAGATAAAATTTCAGGCATGTGAAGTTCCAAAGCTTTTAGTGTTCTTGTGACACATGTAGAACGAAGAAGCTTCGGGTCACTATCCTATTTCTAGAGCTGGTATATTGTTCCACGCATCTAGATAATCAAGACACGGGTCTGGAAGGAAAAGCCCCTCCTAATTTGTGTTAAAAGGGAATTTTTTTGTGTCGTGCATTTCTTTTGCCTCCTTTCTTTGGAGGGAGACATATCTCTCTGAATAGTCCATCTCTGTTATTGAATACCTTTTTCTAGGATCATCATCAATCTATCATTTCCTATTTTATCTTTGATCTTCTACCATAATTGTGTAACTGTCTGTTCTGAGTATGTGGGTGGTGTTATTTGTGTTTCTCTGGCTCTCAGTTCTGGTGGCTATGGTGGTTCTGGCATTTTCTCTGCTGGGGGCTTTGTGCAGGGTAAAGAGGTATGCAAGCTAGTTTCCATGCTTATTAGTTTCACATATGCTATTCTCATTAAGTTTAAAACCTGGTTTATTACATCTTGTTACTTCCTATTTTGGCTTTAACATGCTTTAGAAGTGGGAATGTCTATATTTTTGGTTGATTTGTTTATTTCCCGTGTCAAAATTATAATAAAGGTGATCTTTTCATATAAGTTTCCCTATGTGTAAACCCCAAATTTTTGTATTGCATCCCATCCTTGTCTGGATTTCGGTTGCAGAATAGGCAAATGGTGGTGTAGGTGTAGTGGATGTTTTTTCTACTGTCTAGATTTCTTTTAGTCTCCCTAGCAACTTATGTGCTAGGTCTCTATCTGAGTCTTCCCCTAGCATGACTGTAAAATCTCTGTGTTTTTTGTTTTCATTCTCGATGCCTATTTAGTCCTGGCTAAGCTCAACTCTCTGGCGCTGGCCAGTAGATGGGTCTTTCCGGTGTCGGATATCTTTTCTGATTGCTCAATCTGGGGCGTCGGAGGGAGGAAGGTGATGGAATGACATTGATAGGACGTCTGGCATGAGAAGCAAGCTAATCCCGCAGACTTTTTTCTATTCTATCTCTTACATTTCGGTATAAGATTTATCATAATAAATGTACATCTGGTGTTTTGTTAGCATATGTACTTTTTGGTAGATTTTTATCCTTTTATGAAGGATATCTCATAAGGTGGCATAGATTTTTTCAGTATTTCCCTTTAATAAAATCTATTTCGTATCCTCCGAATGTTTTTCCTTATCAGGTTAGCGTACTTGTAATCTGCCTTCCCTTGCTTTTGTGTCTGGATTGTGTTTCTGCTTTTGGGTTATGTCATAATCAGTCGTATAGCTAACGTCTCCTCTGTCACCTCACGGTAAACATGTGGATTCTTTCCGATGTGTTGGCCTCGTCAGCATTGGTGCGGGCCACCATAGAGGCAGAAAAGGCTTACGTTGGCCTTTGTCGCCAGGGGGGATGGCAGTCTGTTTTTGAAAATTCTATTAGTACACCATCCTCTTTGGCAGCACGTGAAATTAAGGATGGCGATTATGAATTCCCACACCGTAGGAAGAAGAAACATCCAATTAAGACAATTCTCCCTCCCTCTGCTTGCAATCTTGATAGTGTTTTCTTGGCAGATAGAATTACAAATCTCCAGAAAATAGCTCTTATAGGTCGATGGTATTTTCCAAATATGGAGGATTCCCAGATGTGCTCATGCATGGGAAAAATATGGAAAGACCTTCTAGGATATACTCTCATTATTGTCAGGTTGATGAAGAATTGGTATAGCTTTCACTTCCTCAGTGAGAAAGACCTGGAGATTATTCGTACTCTTCCTTGGGTCCATGGAAAGATTTTTTTAGCTCTTCATCACTGGTACATAGGCTACAGTCCTCTTAAAAACACTCCATCAAACAACCTTATTTGGGTTAAACTTCTGGGGCTTCCAATTGAATTATGGACAAGAGAGACTCTGACTGGTATCCAGAATGTGATAGGGAAATTTGTCTATGTGGACCTGAAGTGTCTGGGGCCAAAAGACAAGAGAGTGGCATGGATTCTAATTGAGAAAGAATATTAAGGAGGTTTCCCTAACTATATTGATCTTCTATGGGGGGAATCAAATGTGAAACAGAGATTAGAATTTTGGGGGGTTCCATTTTGCTACTCTTCTTTTCACAGAACAGGTCACCTAAATGGGAATTGTCCATTCTGCCGAGGGGATAGGCATAAAGAAAGGAAATTTCAAAGTTAAAAAAAAATCAAATTTCTCGGAACATAAGCAGAGGGATGCTGATGGGGAAAGAAAGATATCGGATTAGAGGTCTTCACCCTCAGGTATGTCTAAATCTATTTCTCCCTTACTATCTCCATTAATGAAGCATAGTGGTCTCTCTTCGATGTATCCTCCCTATATTTACTTTTCTCCTCAAAAATCTATTTCTTCCTATGGGAGGGAGAAGGACTCTATAAATCTTTCATATCCTCCTGAGCCTATACCATGTTGAGAAGTCCTTCATCCATCCCCAATTCTCCATCCTATGGAAAATGTCCCATCTTCATCTCACATTACGTACATTCCATCATCTTCACCTTCCCCGATAAAATCTAATCTCCTATCTAAAGGGAAGGAACCATGCTCTGTTATGACTCCTCCAAATTCAAAAGGGAAGGATCCATGCTCTTTAGTGACTCCCCAAAATTCTCCAGTCATTTCTCCTATAAATTCTATAGGAAGTGACCTAGATATACTCTTGAAGAAGAAATCCTTGGAATTTTTCCCTATTACTATCCACAAACCTGTTTCGGCATCTTCTTCCCATATCAGTCCTAATTCGGAAAGTAATATAACTGTAAGGAGAAAGCAGAATAGAGGAACAAGGCATTTCCGTGGCAGAAAGGAAAATCCTATCAACCTAAATATGGACAACTCTTTGATTGATATTCCTCTTATTGATCTCTCTGACAAAGGGCCCCTTGGAGCAGGACTAGCCGGTGATAGGCCATCATGACCCACATCATTTCTATGAATATTAGGGGTCTAGGGGTAGACCACAAATTCTTAGCGCCAAAGGATTTATTTTCTATAGCTCAGTCCAATATTATTCTCATACATGAGACTATGCATACTTCTGTTGTTTCTATTAGATATTTCAGGCGTATGTTCCCTTCTTGGCATGTTTTTGCCATGGATGCAAATGGATTATTGGGGGGTTTAGCAATTTTATGGAATCCTCTCTAGATATCGGCAAAGGTGTTTAAATGTTTTGCAGGTATTTTCCTATTAGCAAAGTTTCAGGGTCTAGTTGGTTCTATTCATGTCCTAAATGTATATGCCCCTTGCAAGGATCATTGTCCATTCTGGAACCAGTTCCTATCCTCTGAATTTTTGGAATTAGACTCTCTCCTTATCGGGGGCGATTTTAATTGTACTTTGAGTAGTGATGAGATTTGGGGGAGGGGCAAAAAGGATGATCCATTGGCTGGACTCATCAAGGGGACTATTCTCCACCATAATATGATTGATGTATATCGAAAATTCATGGGTGCTACATGGGACAATGGTAGAATAGGAACTTCCTATCTTGCCAAAAGATTAGACCATTTTTTGATAAATGATAGGCTTATGGACCGTATGGGAAGGCCATTGTCTAATATAGTAAACTATTTTATATCTGATCATAGGCCCATTTCCTTACAGTGGGGAAAAAGGAAGTACAGGAAGGGTCTCCCATTTAAATTTAATAAAGTATGGCCGGAAGATGCTAAATTCAATGACCTAGTAAAAAAATCATGGTCTTCATGCCTCCCTATGGAAAATTCAACCCCATCCCAAGCCCTTTTGGATAATATGTGTGCTCTAAAGGTTAAAGTAAAGTTGTGGTAGGAAAATAAGAAAAAATCCAATAGGAAAACCTTGAAAGAGATTCAAGAGGAATTGGATGTTTTTGCTGAGAAGATGAAAGAAAGTAATATCTCTATTCAGGTCTGAAGTGGTATAAATGAATTGGAAAAGAAAAGATACAAAATGCTAGCTATCGAAGAAGCATCATGGAGGCTGAAGAGCAGAGCTTTATGGCTTATGGAAGGAGATAGAAATACAAAATTCTATCATAGACTTGCAAATAATAGGAGGGATGTTATGAAACCAGGTCAAGAAAAGATAGAAAAGATAGATCAACGCCTTAGAATTTAGCCTCTTCGAGGGGGCAACCTCCTTTACATTACATAAATGAACAATTCTTCGATGATTCAAATGACAAAACCTCCTTTCTATATATAGGAGTTTAAGGAGTCACAATATAAACCAGCCGACCTAACAATAATAATATAAAGCCACAAAAATAACAATTGAGGGATTCTATGGGGCACAATAATAACAATATGGGGGCAATAGGGGCACAACAATATTAATAAGGGGTATAACTACAATAGTAATGGGGTAATCACTAGTATTATAGGGACCCAACATGCCCCTCGCCTTAAAAAAAGTGTCGTCCTCAACGCTTGAGTAGTTATGGATACTTCTGCATAAAATTCTGATCCTCCCACGTGGAATCTTCAGTAGATAAGTTCTTCCACTTGATAAGATACTCTGGAATTGATCGATTTCGTAGCTGTCGAGTTCTTGTTTCTATGACTGCTTCCGGTTCCAATATAATTTTTCCTTCCTCATCAAGTTCTGGCAATATTGTTTGAACTAGGAGCTTTTCGCCTATAACCTTCTTTAAACATGAAACATGGAAAACTGGGTGCAATCGAGAAGCTGCAGGAAGCTCCAATTTGTATGCCATAGTACTAATCTTTTGCAACACCTTGTATGGACCGTAATACTTTGGTGATAATTTATTGTCCTTCTTAGCTTGCTTGAGGGACATTTGCTTCTATGGTTGTAGCCGTATGAATACCAATCACCTACATCAAAACTTCTTTCGCTGCGATGTTGATTTTCCTGTTGTTTTTCATTCTATTATGTGCCAACACGAGGTTATCCTTTAAGAGTTGGAGGACTTGTTGTTGATGTTCAATGTGATGTTCCACTGCTTGAACCTTAGAATTTTCTCTTAAATATGATGTGATGGATGGTGGGTTGATACCCATAAAGTGCCATAAATGGGGTCATTTTTGTTGCTGTATGGAAGGAAGTGTTATACCACCATTCAGCTAGAGGCAACCATTTGACCCATTGTGTCTGTTTATCAGATTCAAAGCAACGAAGATATCCTTCCAAACATTTGTTTACTATCTCAGTTTGCCCATCAGATTGAGGATGATAAGATGAGCTATGAGCTAACTAAGTACCACGACAAGAAAATAATTCTATCCAAGAATTTCCAGTGAAAATGGGATCTCTATCACTTACAAAATCTTGGGTTTCCATGTAGCTTTTGAATTGTTTCCATAAATGCAGTAGAAACTGTACTGGCTTTAAATAGATGTGA